>CAKALU010034907.1:0-21609 GCA_916700995.1 Hozukius guyotensis
AAGGCAGAATGGAAACACTTCAGTAGTTGCGAGGCGCCTGACGTTTCGCCGCTCACCATCAGAAGATCATTTGTGGCGACGGCGGCGTTGATGCGGTCGGTCACACGGAAGACGACATGAGAGAGAAACCCAGGAGTCCGTTCTTCATGAGGGTACACGCAGGGGGAGTGTGTGTGTGTGTGTGTGTGTGTGTGTGTGTGTTGTCTGTGCTCATTTGTAGCTACACGTGTACAGGGTGTTTGTGCGTTAAAGTAGTTGTGACCTACACAAGCTAGAAACAGTTCTTGTTTTGTCAAGCTTTAAAGGCTTCATCACACTAAAATGCGGCAATTTTGTGGCTAAATCAATTCATTTCACTGGAATCACCATCAGCGGCGCCGGAATGGGTTTTGAAGTGAGGGTGGGGGGGCAGCTTTGGATGACGTAATACAGTGTTTCCTACAGGATTTTGAGAGACTGGTGGGTAGAAGAACATTTTGATCATTTTAAAGTTAAATGCATCAATCTGGAGCTCAATTAGCATGGTTAACGAGATGGGGTGCCGACATCGCCGCAGACCTCTCGCACTGGGGGACAGTCGCGCCAGGAATCCCGTTCTTCCCCACAGGAAGGGCAACACTGCGCAGCAAGAACTCCGCGTTCCCGGGCAGCGGCGACGGGTGCTGTAAAACTCACAGTCGGGCCTTTCCAAGCAAGACCTCGATCGTGAGGGTCAGCCCACCAGTTGAGAAGTGTAAAGATATTTTGTGTTCATTATGAAACTGTAGCGGGCTGGATGTCAGATCACTCTGATTTCATTTGAATTAGAACTACACAATGGTTGATTATGATTGGATAAAGATCCACACTCTGCTCTGGATAAATCTATTATTCAGTGCCTTTTTATTGGGCGTCAACCTCGCGTTTATGCACATACTGTCGAAAAAAGAATTAGACTTGAAGCGTAAATAAACAGGTAGCGTTTACGGGAGACTCAGCTGAGACAGAGCCGTGCAGACAGCTGCTGACCAGATTAAAATGAGAGCGTACCTGTAGAGTAAAAACGCTTGTGACTCCCTCCAGTCTGGACATGCACGGGGTGGACGGGAATGATTGAAATGTCTTTTTTTTACCGTGTTGCAATACAGGGCCATTTGCGGGGATACAGTGATTTACGACCTTAAAAAGACAGAGGACAAGGGCCGTGAGGCAGCGACATTTTTATTTAATTACTGTCAAAAATCCCATGAAAAGACCAAAGCCAACAATGTGTTCGTCTCTCGAATACTTTGACTTCCCTACGCCCGTCTGTTGCTCTCAGCCCCGAGCCCATTGGTTCCTACTCAAGACATAAATCTTAAGAAACTGCTCACAAAGTGCATTCTTGATTAAAATTACACAAAAAAAAGACTCTCAACACCTGACCTTTACAGGATTGGAGTCATTTTGAACTCCTCTATTGGCCTAATTTCATCCTTTGTATAGGCTTTTTGCACCTTTGTGAAGGCTGTGATGTTACTCGGCTCAGGCTTTTCACACACTAACGGCAAAAACTTCCAATAAAAAAGACAACAGGTTTAAAAATGTGTTAATGAAATATCCCAAGCTCCCCCTGAGGATTCTGTAAGAGTTGGACATTTAAATGCTTGGACACATCTATTTATGAGTTCCTTGCGGTATGCTGTTTCCTGTATTTATAGTCTACTTTATGTGTTTTTCACGAGGTGTGATGTGTTTCCTGTTCCCCCAGGCGGCGCTCAGGCAGAAGGAGCTGGACAAGAGTGTCCAGTTGGCCCAGGAGAATGACAAGACGCTGAGGCAGATCCAGGACTCGCTGGCCAACACCGACCGCCACCTCACCGCGTACCTGGCTGACCATATCGACGCTCAGCAGATACCACAGGAGTCTCAGGTAGCCGTCAGTGTGTATCTGTGTGTGTGTGTTTAAGGACTTACAAGAATCAAAAGGGCGCCATTATACCGAGAGTATTCCCACCTTTGGGCTTTATATCGTTCTGTTCAAACGAAGGTTACGATATTGTAACCCTAGTTCTATAAGCAAAGGCGGAGCCCTCTACTGGACTCTACGGGGTAATACTCTCCTCCAATCACATGCATGCATTTGTCCGCTGAGATTTGCATAAACCGACCGATCACGACGTGCCTACCGAATACGTGCATCACCACAGTATGTAAGGCGGCGTCCAGCGCTGGCTGGCATCCCTTTTCTCTTCAGCAAACGGCGCCAGAGCGGCAGGGCCTCCTTTGTAGAGGGCTCCGCCTGTGCTTATAGAACTAGGGTTACAATATCGTAACCTTCGTTCTAACTCCCGTAGGCTCCGCCATCTACTGGACGCCGCTTCTAGCGACGCCTCTCTGCTCACGGCCTTAATCAGACCTGCAGAACTTGAAGTGCAACACATTTTTCTTGAAGATACCGTAACTCTACCAATCGGCTGAGAAACTGAAATCGCCACACCTGACCTGACCAGACTTTGCTGCACCCAACCAGTGGGACCAACTAACCAGACCTGACTAGACTAGGCTAGAGATTCCTTGATGTAACCAGAAAACCCAAAAAAGACCCATCTGGACCTCCAGTAAATAGACGGAGCCGGGCTGGATTCAACTCCTGTTTGGTTCTAGGCCAGATTTGTGTTACGATATAAAAAAAAAATACCTTTTTTTGAGAATAAAGATGCTAATTTACCATCAGGTTTTAGTTGACTTATGATTCACTGTCAAGCCTTTGTCAAATTTCATCATTAACAGACACGGCTGTGTGGACAGGTGGAGAGAGGCAGAGTGGAAATATACTATACAGACCTCCCATGTGTGTGTGTGCGTGTGCAAAGGAACCCAAGAGAGAATGGCAAATGCTCTTTTTCTCTCTGTGGTCCTAATTAAGCCGGGAGCTGCTTTGGACACGGACAGCAGGAGCTGACTCACACACACACACACACACACACACACACACACACACACACAATGCTTCCGTCTTTTTGTCTCTTCATCTAACTTCCTCTACACATCTCCTTTCTTTTTCTCTCCGACACACACACACACACACACACACACAGCCTCCAGACAAATCAGACGGCAGATCGTGAAATAATGGCCCGCGGTGATAGAATGAGTGATGGGAACGTGAGAGAGAGTGTGTGTGTGTACGTGTGTGTGTCGGGAGGGGATGGAGAGATTACCTCCACGTGCGTTGTGTAAAGGATAACTCTCTCTCTCCCTCACACACACACACATATGAGAGAATGATTGGATTAGAGTGATGTGGATGAGCATATGTGATTACAGGGCACTTGGTATTTAAAGAGAGAGAGGGGTGACGGAGGCCAAGTGAGAGTGTGTGTGAGAGAGAGAGAGAGAGAGAGACAGAAGAGGTTGACAGGTTATTAAAGCTTTTGAGCGTCCTCCTCGTCTCCTTGATGCTTCCTGCCCCCTTGTGGTAATCAGACGGAGGTGCACTGTCAATCCATTTCAACTTTATAGGGACTTTCCAGACAGATTTTATTCACTACATTTCTAACTATTATGTCAACATTTTTATTCATTTTAGTTTAAAGGTCCCATATCATGCTCATTTTCAGGTTATACTTGTATTTTGTGTTTCTACTAGAACATGTTTACATTCTGTAATGTTAAAAAAAAACTTTATTTTCCTCAAATTATCTCCTGAATATACCTGTATTCACCCTCTGTCTGAAACGCTCTGTTTTAGCGCATTTCAATGGGATTGCGTTGCTAGGCAACAGTTTGGGTCCATGTTTACTTCCTGTCAGCTGATGTTATTTACGTCCACTGCAACAGGAAATAAACTGGGACACATTTAGAATATTTACGTGTGAAACCGTGTAATAATCTATATATTGTATATTTGTGACATCACAAATGGACAGAAATCCTAACAGCTTGTTTCAAACACACAATTTCGTAATATATTCCGTGTGTATTTCTTCGTATATTGAGCGTTTTGATAGTTTAACAGTATTTATATAGCACTTAAACCTGCTTTATAATATAAAAGACATGAAAATCTCACTTTTTACAATAAGGGACCTTTAAGATTTTGGCTGGCTGTCATTCATAAAGATAATTTATGTGTTTGTGTGTTCATCAGAAAATCCAGTCGGAGCTGAGCAGCCATGACGCGACCCTGGAGGACATGAGGACGAAGAACCAGGACAAAGAGCAGTCCCAGAGGGTCATGGGACAGATAGACCTTACCCAGGTACACACTCACACCTGCACAATGCACGTAAACACAAAGACAGATGGACACACATGTTGTATAAATGTGCAGCCAGTGTGTTATCAGACCCCTTAATTCAAGACACCTCGGACTCCCTGAAAACCTTAAAATCACATTTTAGTGGGGGTTTCAAAAAAGTGTGCCAGCGTAACGTAAGCAGGAGAGTGTGATCCTCTGCCAACGAGTTGATCTGAGCAGGTGGATACACCATCCACTGAAGACATGGAGGCTGCTTCTGCCTCTGCAATCTGCACTTAACACTTATTTTTTTCTCATTTATTTATATAATTTACTTAATTTCCCAGCTGTTGTGCCCCTCTTCAATACCACAGCATCCACCCTATTCCCACTGAGCCGGTATTTGTTACAGGTCAGGTCTTCTTTCCTTTTCACAGAAAATGCTGACAGACGTGTGGACAAAGTTCCGGCTCTTCCAGAAGCCGGCGAACTTTGACGCTCGGCTGGCCGAGTGCGAGCGCTTGCTGGCCGGGGTCAAAACCCAGGTGGGGGTGCTGGACATCCGCAGCGTGGAGCAGGACGTGGTGCAGTCGCAGCTGGATCAGTGCATGGTAGGTCATTGTGGCAGATAGAAGGATAAGTGGAACGGTTTGATCTGACGTTGAGCGCCCCCCTGCTGTGTGTGTTGTGTCTCACAGAAGTTGTACAAGGTGCTGAGTGAAGTGAAAGGGGAGGTGGAGACGGTGATAAAAACAGGCAGACAGATCGTCCAGAAGCAGCAGACGGAGCAGCCCAAAGAGATGGACGACAGGGTGACCGCCCTCAAACTGCTCTACAACCAGCTGGGCTCACAGGTTGGGAAAACACACACACACACGTTAGGCACACATGATCATACAAGTCCGATTTAGACTTTTTTTTGTATGTGTAGGTGACTGAGAGTAAACTGGAGCTGGAGAAAAGTCTGAAGTTGTCCAGGAAGCTGCGTAAGGAGCTGAACGGGCTGACGGAGTGGCTCGCCGCCACTGACGCCGAGCTGACCAGGCGCTCTGCTGTGGATGGGATGCCCAGCGACCTGGAGGCTGAGGTGGCATGGGCACAGGTATGACAAACACGATTACATGGAGAAGGAGGACAAAACATAGAGAGTCTATGCTAAAAATAGATGTATTTAGTCTCAACCCTCCTCTTGTGCCCTACTCTTCACCCTGTCAGTCTGTCCACGCGGAGACGGAGAGGCGTGAGCCGCAGCTGCAGGCCGTGGTGGACCTCGCCGAGGCCCTCAAGGTGGTGCTGCGGGGCCACGGGGGCCTGGTGGACGATAAAGTCAGCCTGCTGCGCTGCAACTGGATCGCAGTCACATCCAGAGCGGAAGAATGGCTCAACCTGCTGCTGGTCAGACAAAGATCTGTGCTAAAATTAGACCAGACTCCAAAAATAACTCATTAGAAGTGTCACCGTTTGAAATGTCTCTCTCTCTCTCTCTCTCTCTCTCTCTCTCTCTCTCTCTCTCTCTCTCTCTCTCTCAGGACTACCAGCGGCAGATGCAGAAGTTGGATGGAGAGATAAAGGAAGTGAACGGATGGATCGACGGAGCAGAGAAGAAGATGGACGAGATGGACGGCCAGGGACCCAACGACGCTGTGCTTAAGGTTGTAATGTCAATCTTTCTATATCTTGTGTTTAATCTACTGTATATCTTATATGTTATATATAAATCTTAAAGATTGCTCTTTCCTGTCTGACGGACAGCCTCTGAGCGAGGCGAAGGTTCTGAAAGATACATATGTACCTTTTCTTTCATGCTCTTTCTGTGTTCTTTTATGAACATGAATTAATACTAATATGATTAATATATTTTGCACTCAGCGATTGGAAGATTCCCACTAGATTGTATGTAACTACTACTACTGAATTTACTACAGCATATTAGGAATCTCTCTGAGATTAAAGTCACAAATTTACCAGAAAAGCAACATGGATATTCTCTGAGATTAAAGTGGTAAATTTATGAGAAAAAAAAATGGATATAATAATGTAAAGAATTTGCAAGAAAACACAAATTTATGAGAAACAAATTCAGAAAGAGTTTTGTTTTGTCAAGGAACCGCATCGCTTCACTTATATATATTTATAAAAAAATATTAATTAATTAATTTAAAAAATATATTAATTAAATTCATGTTTATTCATAAAAGAACACAGAAAGAACGCTCAGAGGCCATCTTTACCATAAGAACACTACTTTAGGCCTAACGAAATTCAAACGCCTGCTGGCGTTACCGTGGTTTTGCACTCGGCGGCTCATGTTACCGCAGTGTTTAACGGTGACGCGTCTGTGGTGTGATGAGATTGATCCAACCTTGCAATTGCATTTGAAGCAATTAAGTTCCTTGATTTAAAAAAAAAGTTTTTTCTTGTAAAATTTGCGAGTTCTTTTCTCATAAATTTACCAATTTAATCTCAGAGAATATCTGAATTTTTTCTTGTAAATTTACAATTTTAATCTCAGAAATTCAGATTTTTATCTCGGAATATTAGAAATTTTTTTTTTTTTTTTTTTTTTTACCTACAATGGCCCTAACATGCCGTCATAGTCTGTAGATTGGCGTGAGGGAGGTGGATTTTGAGAAGAAATGCAGTATTACTTGAAAATACAGATAATGATCCTGCTGTTATTAGCTGCCAGTGATAACTGTCTGTTCGTGTCCTATGGGACGCAAAAAATGTTCACTCCTCAATATTGTTAAATATGATTTAATAATATGAATATATTGTTAAATACTGGGTCGATATCATTTTAATTCAGTGGAACGGCCTAAAAAAATCAAAAAGTGCCCTCCGAAAAAAACTAAAAGTCCTATAAATTCAGGAAGAACTTTTCAAAGTAAAATATTTCAATGGAATCAATTCATTGGTATTTAGAATTTAAGTATTCAGTTGTGGTTGAATTTCACAATGTCTGATGAGTAGCTATTTGAAAGTTTTTTTTTGGAATATTATATCATCTCTTTAGATATTTAAAGTTACTCAAGGAACTTTTAACTGATCATGAAACAGTCACAATTTAATACTGCCTTTTATAAGACCTACATAAGCAAACAAGACCATCAGTGAGAATATTGGCTATTTCTATAATGATTATAGTGATTTTTAATGCTCGTCATCGGTGCAATCGAGTCGGGTTCCGGCGAAATCAGACGAAATTATGCAGGTTCACCAGAAGCTCGACGGAGCTCCGGCGGGAGGTGGAGAGATCTGTGCCCGGCAGCCATAATAAGACATACATTGAACTTTAAACCATGCAGCTGCAGCTCTCATGCCTCAGGAAAGACATCTTGTCTGACTGACTGCGTGTCTTTGTGTCTTGCAGGTGTTACGTGCCGAGCTGGAGCTGACGAGAGGGAAGATGGAGGAGGTGAGGGCTCTGGCCCAGGAGCTCATGTCCACCAGGGGGGAGAACTGCCAGGCCCAGGTGGGACCCAAAGTGGAGCAGCTCAACCACAGATTTGACACCGTCGCGCAACGCATCGCTTCTGGACAGGTAGGGAAGAATTAGACCCTCTGGATGCTATTCATTTTGACTTGTAAACACTTAAATGGACTCTTCCATCTTTTTTGCTGAATATTATAATCCAACTATTCCCATAAAGTTACTTCAAGCTCTCTCCAAACATACTACATTTACTTTCAGCTCTCACTAAAAAGACTCCTTCCTAAATTGACTTTAAAGTCTCGCTAAATGTACTTTAAATCCTCACAGACTTCAAACTCTCACTAAATCTGCTCCAACCTCTCCGACTAAATTTACCTCCTCTTGACCACTAATGATCTTTCTTTTTTCTCATGTGTGCATCTTTGTGTGTGTGTCAGACGGCAGCGTCAGCCAAGGAGCTTGAGCAGTACCACAGTCAAGCACAGATCTGGCTGGAGCTCCTGGAGGAGGAAGCCAAACAGGGGGAAAACCTCCAGGAGGAGGACTTCCAGGAGAATAAGGTCTCAAACGCACACAAGAATAATGATTTTCCTTTCATATTATGCGTGCACCTCTAAAGTGAAACTGTGTGTGTGTGTTGTGTAGGACTGTGAGGAAGGTGCAGTGAAGGAGTTACTGTTGAAAGGAGAGAATCTCCAGAAGAGAGTCCCGGATCAGGACAAGAGAGAGCAGATCAGACTGAAGCACAACCAGCTCAACAGCAAGTACAACACTGTCAAGGTAACAAGTGGAGCAAGAAAGAGGAATAACTGTTGTCCTCATTAAAGGTCCTATATTGTAAAAAGTGAGATTGTCATGTCCGTTATAGTATAAAGCAGGTTTAAGTGCTATATAAATACTGTGAAAGTATTGAAACGTTCAATATACGGAGAAATACGCACAGCCCGTATTCAGAAATTGTGCGTTTGAAACAAGCCGTTTCAGGATTTCTGTCCATTTGTGATGTCACAAACATACAATATTTAGACCATTACACGGTTTTAAACGTAAAAATTCTTAATGTTTCCCAGTTTATTTCCGGTTGCAGTAAATGACATCAGCTGACAGGAAGTAAACATGGACCCAAACTGTTGCCTAGCAACGCAATTCCGTTGCAATTCCATTGAAATGAGCTAAAACGGAGCGTTTCAGACAGAGGGTGAATACAGGTATATCCAGGCAGACAGTATGAGGGAAATAAAGTTGTTTTTTTAACATTACAGCATGTAAACATGTTCTAGTAGAAACACAAAATACAAGTATGAACCTGAAAATGAGCATAATATGGGACCTTTAAAGCTGGAGGAACTTCTTCCAACAATCACATCACACAGTATGAATTCATGGTCAATGCTCAGTGCTTGAAGTGGAAATAAAAGAAGTGCTAGTGCTCCTCTTATTCACACGTTGACGAGTGTATCAGCAATCTCTTACGACTTATTCCTATTTATTCCTTATTTCTTTAACATGTTATACTGTGTCAGCTGTGGTTGTATTGTTATATTTGGGTTATGCATCTTCTACAGTAGGCCTATAATACTCCAATAATATTCCGACTGGAACATTATCGGGTTAAGGTGGTGTGTTTTTATATTTACCATAGTGTTAGTACTTAAAGTGCTTTCCTTTGTTATTTGTAGCCTATAGTAGGTTATCATTCATTTTTATAAAACGGTCACTATATCCTGACAGGGAGACAGGTAATCTGAAAAAAAATCATGTGTCTCTGAGTTCTCCGGTGTCTTCCGGTGCTCCTAATGGCATCTGCAAGATTTCACAGACCGGAGGAAAACAACCAATCAGAGCCGAGCTGGAGCCTTGCCGTCTCTGAGCAGCTGTCAATCAAACGGTCAAACTAGGCAGCAAATATGAATCAATATTCTGTTACTGTAATGCCTATTTCTCTCCTCAAATGTTTTCAGAAACATCTTGTAGTGTACTGTTTAGCTGTAAAATGAGAAAGTTTGCAGCCATGTTGAGATCTGTTGAGGAAATACCAAGCACCGCCCACCAGCCGGAGCACACTTTCTCATTTTACTAATCTAAAACATCCTCCTACCAACACCTCTCAAGCTCACTAATTAACATGTTGTATAGGACCTGCGTTTGATGAGGAACAGGAAGGCGTTGGCCATCGCTCCCCAGTGGTACCAGTACCGGAGGAAGTCACATGACCTGCTGGCCTGGCTGGACGACATCCAACGCAGCGTGGACCAGCTGCCCGACCCCCCCGAGGGAGAGAGGGTCAAGGTGATAACACACATGCATAAATAAACAGGCGTATACGCAGACACAATAATATCTTTCTGCCGTGTTAAGGAATAACCATGACGTTTGTTTATCTCTGTCTTCCTCATCATCACCCAGCTCTTCATCTCACACTTTTTGTGTCTTTAATCTTTCTACATCTTCCTAGTACATGTTAAAAACCACTTTCTTCCCTTTGTTTCTCACCTCTCCTCTCGGACAAAGGGGTTGGTGTCGTTGCAATTATGCACTCAGGAAGAGGACTTTCTGAATAATCGTTGCAGGACATCTTCCTCGTATCCCTTTAAAGAAATAATTGCAGATTGATTCTTGTCCCCCAGTAGAAGACCGCAGCTTTTATCTGGGATTTGTGGTGGAAAGAGGCTAATTAAACGGCGTCGTGTGTAGCATTTTAACATCAATAAATCATGACCACATTAATAGTGAAACAGTAGTAGAATTATTATTTATTCTAGCTTATAACCTGCTGATCTTTTTACTGTGTACCACTTCAGTATCAGCACTTCACAGTGCAAAACAACTCTGAAAAGAAGGCCAATTATTATTATTATAAGTGGTCAAGACAGAAGCTAAAATGGCAATAGCATTTATAATCAGTATTTTAGCACTTAATAAATGGTTTATAACACACTATAACAGACTCTGGTGTAGTTGTCAGTAGATATAAGGACACTTTTTAAATGTTTATTACTGTATTTCTTTCAATTGTTGCGAAGCATCCGTAATAACAACGCAGTTGTGATAACATATAATAATAACGCGTTAGGCAAATTCGTTATTACGCCACTAACTTCTTTAACGCATTAAGAGATTGTAGTGGGCTCAGTTTTGAAGCTAGAAAACCGAAGGAATCCATTCGTACCAAACATATCACGAAAAAGGCTAAATAATGCTAAATTTTGGCGAGGAAAAACTGGCCTGGCCATTTTCAAAGGGGTCCCTTGACCTCTGACCTCCAGATCAGTGAATGTAAATGGGTTCTATGGGTACCCACGAGTCTCCGCTTTACAGACATGCCCACTTTATGATCATCACATGCAGTTTGGGGGCAAGTCATAGTCAAGTCAGCACACTGACACACTGACAGCTGTTGTTGCCTTTTGGGCTGCAGTTTACCATGTTATGATTTGAGCATATTGTTTTATGCTAAATGCAGTACCTGTGAGGGTTTCTGGACAATATCTGTCATTGTTTTGTGTTGTTAATTGATTTCCAATAATAAAGATATACATACATTTGCATTAAGCAGCATATTTGTCCACTCCCATGTTGATAAGAGTATTAAATACTTGACAAATCTCCCTTTAAGGTACATTTTGAAAAGAAAATGTGCCATTAATTTGCGATTAAGTATGGACAATCACATGATTAATTGCGAATATTTGAATCGATTGACAGCCCTAATAAATGCTGACATATTTGCTGACTTCAAAGTGTGTTATAAACCATTTTGAGAGACGCGACCAGACTTTTTTTTAGCAAACAGTGATCTAACCAAGCCATTACCCACATTAATTCTACATTGATGGTAATGCTACATACTGGTGCAGCACCTGTGAGCTCCATTCTGAATGTGTCGGAAAAGGTTTGACGGAGAAACCCTGGACTCCACCTCTCTTTCTGCCCCCCACCCTGACTCTGTGTGTGTGTCTTTCACTTTCAGGTGGTCACTATGACATTTCGCTAAGCGTGGACGTCTGAACTCGCTCGCCTCAAACTCACCCGTCATTGCCGCAACTGAGATTCCTCACTGTCTGTCTGTCAGTCTGTCTGTCTGCTCATCTATCTGTCTTTCTGTCTCTCCATGCTTCTTCTCGCCTTCACTCTCCCCCCCCAGTTCACACACTGCACTTACTCCTCTGTACTTCTTTAAACGGCCCGTGACTGTACTCCCTCTCAATGTAAATAAAGTCTGAAGGCGGTGTGCGCCTCCTAATTATAGCACCACTTTCTTATTTTATGGATTGTCGAAATGGAGATACATATAATATCAACATACAATATGAATGTATGTTTGACAAACATGATATCTTGTCCCTTTTATTAATGTGTTTGTTGGAGTGTGTGCGACTGAGTAAATGAATGTTTTATGATGTATTAATTGTCACTGTCTGAATGTGTATTATTTGACATCCACATGCCTCTCTGTGCTTAACCCCCCCCCTGGGCTCAGCCAATAGCGAGTGACCTCCTGGTTGATTTTCGTCCAATAGGAAATTGGCTCAGAGTTCGACAAGAAGAAGGAGGAGCTTAACGAGGTGCAGGGCTTAGCCAATCAGCTCTCAGAAGCTGGAGCCGCCAGTCTAGTGGAGCCCCGCCAACTCCAGCTCAACGCCCGCTGGGTTGAGGTGGAGGGCAAGTTCAGACCCTTCAAAAGACAATGTGTGAGTTTCAGTAGGCACGACTTCTATATATCTACAGTACTAACAGAGAATACTAATCAGACCAGTCCATAACACTAATGTCTAAGCACTAAACATTTAGAGGACAGTGTGTGAGTCCTTCTAAGTAGGTAGAACAGTTGATTTCACTAACTATTAGCATGAAATTGGCTTAAAAACAACTAGCTAAAATTAACCCCCTTCAAAATGTGGTTTGCTAGCTACAGTAGGCTTCCTGTTTACAGTTAGTTATAGAATCCACACAAACAGGACTTTCACCCAGGAGACTGCTGTTTGTGTCCCAATGTTACAAAACATACTTATTTTAAGCCAAAACATGATGTTTTACTAAACCTAACCGAGTACTTTTGTTGCCTAAACGTGACCAAGTAGTTTTGTTGCCCTAAACATAACCAAGTAGTTGTGTTGCCTAAACATAACCAAGGAGTTTTGTTGCCTAAACATAATCAAGTACTGTAGTTTTGTTCCTGTTTACGCTTAGTTATAGAATCCACACAAATAGTGCAAATTTGGGTTGTAATTAGGTCAGACTTTTACTACGAAACAAATACAGTTTCATCAACAGGGTGTTTTCTAATTCACTGTACAATTTCAGTTCAGGCTTAATGATGATACAAACACCTATTGGTTTTCTTGCCAACAGTTAGATGAGAAGATTGAAATACACTGTAATCAAGACAGTTAAAGAAGACATTTCTCTATATTCATTTATAACAATAAATGTCTTGGCGTTATTCTATATTTAATTGAAAACAAATCCTGTGAAAAGACCAAAACTATGTGTTAGTCTGTCTCTCTTACTTCCCTACTCTGTATTTCTTTGCCCCAAGAACCACTGGTTCCTACTGAAAACCTTTAAAAAATAGCACACAAATATATAGTTATAGAAAATGTCCTAAAGCAGCTAGACACTGTAGTTATAACAGATATTACTCAGACAGGAAGAAACATTTACGTGGGACTATTTTCAGCTGCGGATTAATCCACATTTTTTTAATAATGTAATTTTTTTTTCAGCCAAGTACCCCCTGACCAGCACAAAACATAACTGAACAAAAGTAACGTGATTGTGTTTGTTGTGGCAGTTTATGCCAGTTAACGATTGCATTGAAAATAGGAATATTGAATATAAAATGGGGTTTATCGAACTTTTACATTATTTATTGGAAGATACTAGAACATATATCAGGCTTTGATACACACACAATACTTGTTAGTAGATGTATTCACTGTCGGTTTTGGTCTTTTTATATGATTTGTTAACAATAAGAGAAAATATTGGATATCACAAGACTTATCATTTAAGATAATATGAAGCTCTAACCATAACCAGTCATTTGAGTAGCATATTTTCAGTGATGTTAGCCCCCAGTTAGTTTAAAAAAGTTACTTTAAATCTAAATTAGATTGTTCCCTTCGGAAAATAAATGTGAGTTGCTTTTTTTGTTTTTCTTTGCTGCATTCTCATTGACATGTCTGACGTGTACATGTGAAGCACGCTCACATCTGAATCTCATTGGTTGCTCTGTCTGGCTCTGTCTCACCGCATGCCAACCAATCACATTACCCCCATCGCAGTTCCCTGATCTGCCAATCACTGAAGATGTATGTATCCTGTCAACCAATCACATGAATCGACCACATACACGTGCACCACATGGTATCAACTTGGACAAATACACATCTGAACTGTCGGATTTGAGACTTCCAGTAATGCATTTCTCAAGGCGCACTGAGAGGAATCATAAGCACATATTAAGTGTTATCTTCATTTTACATGAGACTGAACACACTCAGTGATATTGTGCTTCAGCGTGGTACATTACGGCCTCTGAGCTGCTCCACTCGAGCTGTTTAGACACTTCGGTGCATTGCTTAAGGACTCTTGAGCAGTAATCGGTGCACTTGCTTCCCAATTCTCTCCAAGTAGGATACTCTGTAATAATAGACTACAGCACCGAAACGTATGTAACATACATGCACTTGTTATGCTGTTAATTATGAAATTGTTAAATGATTTAGAGTTAGTGTTATGAGTGTCTTCTCTAACTGATGACTGCCATCATATCAGATTGATCAGATTTTTTCATTAAGAGACATTTTGAGGGGAATCCAGGTATTCCTTTACAGATTTAATATTAAATCTATACAGCCTGGTCTCCTAAAAGCTACCTTGTCAGACAACAAAATTGCATTGTCAATTACGTTTCGAGGGAAACATATTTTCAACCGGATTACGTTTGTTTTAAATGTATCAGAAACAGGGAGGGGTTGGATGAATGGGTCAAACAAACAGGACTTTCACCCAGGAGACTGCGGTTTGTGTCCCATGTTAAAAAACCAAATGTCAACGTTGACTTATTTTAATGTTACAAAACGTACTTATTTTAAGCCAAACCATGATGTTTTACTAAACCTAACCTAGTACTTTTGTTGCCTAAACGTAACCAAGTAATATTGTTGCCTAAATGTAACCAAGTAGTTGTGTTGCCTAAACGTAACCAATTAGGTTTGTAGCCTAAACATAACCAAGGAGTTTTTTGCCTTAAAGTAATCAAGTAATACTGTTGCCTAAACGTAACAAAGTAGTTTTGTTGCTTAAACATAACTAAGTAGTTTTGTTGCCTTAACGTGACCAAGTAGTTTTGTTTCCTTAAAATATCTAAGTAGTTTTGTTGCCTTAACGTGACCAAGTAGTTTTGTTTCCTTAAAATATCTAAGTAGTTTTGTTGCCTAAACGTAACAAAGTAAATTGTTGCCTAAACGTAAAAAAGTAAATTGTTGCCTAAACGTAAAAAAGTAAATTGTTGCCTAAACGTAAAAAAGTAATATTGTTGCCTAAACATAACAAAGTAGTTTTGTTGTTTAAACATAACCAAGTAGTTTTGTTGCCTAAATGTAACCAAGTAGTTTTGTTTCCTTAAAATATCAAAGTAGTTTTGTTGCCTAAACGTAATGAAGTTATATTGTTGCCTAAACGTAACAAAGTAATATTGTTGCCTAAACTTAACAAAATAATATGGTTGCCTAAACGTAACAAAGTAATATTGTTGCCTAAACATAAAAAAGTAATATTGTTACCTAAACATAACCAAGTAGTTTTGTTTCCTTAAAATATCTAAGTAATATTGTTGCCTAAACGTAACAAAGTAGTTTTGTTGCCTCAACGTAACAAAGCAGTTTTGTACGGAGAGAAAATAGGTTTCCTTCAAAACGTAATTGAGAATGCAGGTTAGTTTTATGGGAACGTCATTTTTAGGAGACAAGGTTGACCTATGAGTTCTCAAAGTAAGAATAAAAAGAAGCTGACTCATTGTAAACCTTTCATGTGGATTGTACAAAAGTGGCAAAACTGAGATGTTCCTTGTGAAATTTGACATTTATGGCTCAATTTTTGTGAACCGGCGAAGTTCTGACCTGCGGCAGCAAAGAGCGCACAGCAGCCATTGTAAGTGCCATAATTGCAGAGCGATGCAGGATCAGCAATAGTCACCAAAATACCAAACCAACTCAGAAGAAGAAATAGCCTCACTATGCGCCAGTAAAAATCCACCTCACCACACTTAGTTGCACAACAGCCCCAAATAAAGGCTTTGGTCACCTTCATCTCCTCTCAGTGCCGGACCAGCAATGAATCCTTGTGGCATGCTCGACATGCATTATATTATAAAGTCAGATAACCTATCCTCATACAAGTGGTTTTGATAAAGACCGATACAGTATAGATGTGTATTCAGTCCAAGTGGTCTAGCAGAAAGAGGAGAGTAGACCAGATCATGAGCGTGGGAGCTATTTTGAGTTTTCTATTCTTTCCTACAAATGGTCTGCAGTCTCTGAAGACACAAATCCAAGCCTTGAATTTATAAAACAATCACAACATCACGCAATTCCAAAAAACTGCATGCCTACACTGGTTTAGCTTTAAGAGGCTGGAAAGGAATCCGTGCTTGCTGGCAGTCTGGACAAAGACATCTAAACAAGACTAGAATAACTGTTTGGGCCAAACTTCCTGGTGAAAGTGAGACATTTCTAACCCACCAACCTGGGAACTAAATCAAATTTCCACACAGGAATGGGCCGTTTTATTGCCAACGTTATTCAATTTGAGGATGTCTTTTCTGAGACAAACCGCATGTTCACTTTAAGCCTCTCTTTCCTCGTCATCTAGATCTGCTCTGCTCTCGTGTCTCATCAACACACATTGAAACCACAAACACATGCACACAATGTCAAAAGACTCCAAATGAAACATTAAATGTGTGAGCAGGTGGGTCTACTGTATGTGTGCGTGAACAGGTTTGGGCCTTTATTATGAATGTGGTTTATCAAATAATGAAGAAAATAATGTGTGAGTCTGTCACACTGGGTTCAATCAATCAGCCGCAAAATCCAACCTTAATACTTTTCTTATTATTCAATCCTGGCCACAATATTTCCCTAAGGCCTTAAAGGATAAATTCACATATTTATGAAACAGTACTTACACACCCATATGTACATTGAAAGAATTATTGGTTCTACTGGCTGTCCCTGTGCTTTGTTCATTTCCATGTAGGAGATGGGGGACAAAATCCACAGTCCCAGTTCTGTGTAAGAATTCTACGATGACGTATTAGGGCCATTGTAGGTAAAAAAAAAAAATAATAATAATATAGGGGTTAATATTCAGAGAAAAAACAATCTTTACTAGAAAAAATAATCTGTGAGATTAAAGTGGTAAATTTATGGAAAAAAAACACAAATTTACGAGAAAAAAACTTGAATATTTAACAAAAAAAAAAACGTGAAAAATGTCTGTTTTTTTTGTTTTGTTTTGTTTTTCTCTGTCTCTGAATTTTGTTACATATCCATGTTTTCTTTCACGGTCGTTCTGTGTTCTTCTATGAACATAAATAAATACAATTAATATATTTTGCACTCTGCGGTTCATGTTACCGCAGTGTTTAACGGCGGCGTTTTTTCTCATAAATGTATGACTTTACCTACAATGTCCCTAATATGTTGTAGTAAATTCAGTAATAGTAGTTGGAATAAATATTCCAAATCAGTGGGAATCTTCCAAAGTTAGTTAGTAAGTTGCTAATTATGCAGCAGAATGACACCTGTTTTTATATGTATGTTATTGGGTCATTATTATGATGCATTGATATGTAAGATTTTACAGTTGTAGCTTTAGATGGAACACATTTGAATTACTTTTTTTATTGCTGGGTAGTAATGATGCATCATATAGCATAATTTGTATGTAAAATCTTTATTAGCAAAGTAACAAGTTACTAGCCCTCAGATAAATGTAGTGCAGAAAAAGTATAAAGTAGCAGAAGTACCTCAAAATTATAGTACAGTACTTGAGTAAATATACTTACTAACAACCATTAACTTTCACTGCATATATGGGCATGTGAGTGAAATATGTAAACCTATCCTTTAACCTAATTAATGTCTCTGCCATTACCGTCCATTCTTTACCCCCATTGAAACCCAGTATGACAGAAATGTGTCTGCAGCAGGCACAATGCTAATAGTCAGCAGGGAAACTGGGGCATTCACAACTCTGGCCTTCCATTTCACTTCATAACACACATACATACAAGTCAGATGTCTCCCGTGGCTCTGGAGGAGCTTTATCAAGTCTGAGGAAATAAGCTACTACAAATTTAACATAAAGCATGCGTTACAAACTGGGGTATGGAGTTTGAAAGTGGCCATTTACCAATGGATGTGTTATAGAACTGGATACGCCACCTCAGCCTTGCTTCAAATTTTCTACAGTGGCCACTTACGGTATTGCAACAAAAAATCTCCTGCGCCCAAAAAGCATTTTCACCATAGACCACCATTGGCTGTGTTTCCATAAATTTTATGCTCAATTTGAAGTATTGCGTTAGAAAAGGTGTATGGAAACAGCAAAATTCGATAAAACAGTGTTTTTTGAGGTGTTTTTTGCCTTTGTTGAACGCTAAATGGATTATGGAAGCGCCTTTGCCAAATAAGTTCTGACATAGCGAACATTTAACTCATACGACTGATCAGCTGTCCACTTCTCGGATATTCCCATGACGTTCATATGCTTGTCTTTGTCTCCGGACAGCATGAAACACGATCAATACTAGCTGACACGAAAGGACAATTAAAACGTTAGATGGCCAAGCCGACTTTTGTTTCCAGTTTGCAACCTCTTCTTCCTCTTCTACTCTGTTTACTGGCAGATTACAGCCATGCAAACCTATGGCGCCAACTTCTGACCAAACTACGCTTGTAGCTGAGTTTAATCGCCCAAAACCAGTTGATGGAAACGCGCCTAATTGGCATTTCTTTGTTTGCGACATTTCAAAAGTTTGCTTAAAATTTGCTTGGCAATTGAATGGAGACATGGCTATTGTAAAAATGACACCTCCAGATATAAACATGGTCTTTCTATTGTATATTTTATCCCATGGGGGTTTAATCTTTGTAAAAACCTTTCCAAACCCCCGAAAAGTCTTTTTATTTTGACGATGTCACTGGTTTGCTCATTCAAGAACGTATATTGCCAAGAAGTGAAAATCAGTTAATTGTTCCATTGCAACATCAGCGCCCAGCAGCAAAGCTACGCTTCCGCCATTTCGGACTGAAAGCGACTACCGGACGCCAGTAAAACGTCCGCCTACAAAGTGCGGTACAAAAGTAAAACAAAATGATTTCTATTCTATTGTCATATTTTACTGAAATGTCCTGTGTTGAACAATAAAATATTACAAATATAATAAGCGTTTTCAGTCAAAAATGGCGGCAAAAAAAAACAGGAGTTTCGTTTCTTTGCTTCTCTGCTCTTTGACGCCACCGCCAGGCGAGCATTTCTTATTGGACTGAATAGGTGGCATCTTGGGGTCCAGTGTCCAGTTTTATAATACATCCATGCATTCCCAAGGCAGGGAGGGTATCAAGTTGCATTATGGGAAATGTAGGTTTTTGGTGACTCACTCATTCTAGGGACCAAAAATCAGGATATCTTGGCCTCTGCTGCCTCGATTTTGACCAGTTTTTTTTTCTTGTGAGTCCCACAGAAGTACAATTGTAATTATTAAGAAGAAGCAAATATATATTTCCTTCCTGCCAAAAAAGTAGGGAGCCACCACATTGAGCAGTTGTATCCCTGCAAAGGATATTCAGTCTATCAGGTAGTGAGTGAATCAGCACTCTACACCCGTTACAGTCATTATTACTGTCACACCAGGCAAACCCTGAGCTGACTTGTTAAGGCCAGCAGCAATCGTTAACATTCTGTAAGGCTGCTAGTTTTTTTTATTCGGGGTTAATAAAAAAAAATGTCATGGATGGATTGCTCAGGTGACACGAGGTGAAATGAACAGAGCCGAGTGTTAATACCCCCAGTACCTCTGCACTGTGGAGAGGAGCTTCAGTGGCAGAGGCAGCTTCATTTGCCATGCTGAGTTAGAGTATTGTGTATCATGGTCAGGTGAAAATATAACATTTATTTCAATTGCTGTTTCAAGAGTTGACTCATAATCGAAGGCTCAAATACATTAAAAGTGAATTGACAAAAGCTTGAATATGATCATGATATACAATAGGGATTATTGATGTGTTTGATGAAGAATTTTTTGTGAGAGTTCACATGGTATCTGACGGCCTTGAGATGATCTGGGGCTTCATTTGTCAAAGTTTATAATGCATCATCTAAAATGATGAATTTTTATATTATACACTATAAAAAAAAAACATACTTTTGTTCACAGAAAATGTATATCTTCTGTAGATCTGATTAATACGGAAGCCCTGAGAGGCAAGTGAGAAAAAAAAATTCTGATCTAAATTATTTTCATTCCTGTGTTTATGAATTTAGAACAGGTGAAAAAGGGGGACAATCTTTCTTTGAGTTCCTTATTTTTTTTCATCTGTGAAACTGTTTTCACAGATGAAAAAAAAACAGGAGAAAAATATTTAGATCAGACTTAGAAAATTGATCACCAGAATTTTTTATCTCACTTGCATCTTTGGGCTTCCGTACATTTTAGATTTTCCCATATATATTTTTTTAATAACACAGAATTTCAATGGTGCCCAATGACTTCATTTAATAATTGAAGTCCCAGATCGGTTCCTTAATCAGTTGAAAATCTTATTTTGTTCCCTTAAAGCTAGGTTTGATATGTTGCCTGGTTAGAGAAATGAACAAGCATGATATAAAACATATTTTTTTTTTGTATAAAGTCATAATATTTTCTTTTTCTGATCTACCTCTCTCCTTTGTGTGTTTGTGAATATGTGTTGGTGCCTTCCTGTGTGTGTGTGTGTGTGTGTGGGTGGGTGTCTAGGAGTACCTAACAGAGCTGCAGGCGTTGCTGCGTTCAGTGTCAGAGACGGACTTCAAGCTGAACTCTCCTGAATACTGGCCTGCAGCGTATTATAACCTGCCTCAGCAAGAGCACTGCCTGAAGGTCAGCACTGCTTTAGTGTTTCTGTCTGAGAGCCACAGAGAATATTTCTCAAGAAAAAAATCAGCCGATCAGACTGTTGTCAGGCAATTAAATAGGCATTATCAGTCGCTGTAAGCCCCATAGATGTGGGTCAATAGGGGCCTACTACACTTACTAGTAGGTTTTATCATCTATTCACATGGTAGATCACCGAAAGAAGGTGTAAAAGAACACGACAGGGAACTGATTTTTGTGCCTAAACCTAAAGAAGTGGTAGTTTT
Source organism: Hozukius guyotensis (assembly GCA_916700995.1). Taxonomy (NCBI): domain Eukaryota; kingdom Metazoa; phylum Chordata; class Actinopteri; order Perciformes; family Sebastidae; genus Hozukius; species Hozukius guyotensis. The sequence continues at coordinate 21,048 of CAKALU010034907.1, forward strand.
GGTGCCTAAACCTAAAGACGTTGTAGTTTTATTGCCTAAACCTAAAGAAGTTGTTTTATTGCCTAAACCTAAAGAAGTTGTTGTTTTGTTGCCTAAACCTAAAGACGTTGTAGTTTTATTGCCTAAACCTAAAGAAGTTGTTGTTTTGTTGCCTAAACCTAAAGAAGTTGTTTTATTGCCTAAACCTAAAGAGGTTGTAATTTTGTTGCCTAAACCTAAAGAAGTTGTTTTATTGCCTAAACCTAAAGAAGTTGTTGTTTTGTTGCCTAAACCTAAAGAAGTTGTTTTATTGCCTAAACCTAAAGAAGTTGTAGTTTTGTTGCCTAAACCTAAAGAAGTTGTTTTATTGCCTAAACCTGTTTGTTTTGCCTAAACCTAAAGAAGTTATAGCTTTGTTGCTTAAACCTAAAGAAGTTGTAGTTTTGTTGTCTAAACCTAAAGAAGCCTTTTTGTTTGTATTCAAAAGGTGACGTTTCATTCAGTTTTACAACGTAGTAGGTGTAGTAGGCCCCTATTGACCCACATCTATGGTGCTTATAGTGACTGATAACGCCTATTTAAT
>CAKALU010034909.1:0-19617 GCA_916700995.1 Hozukius guyotensis
TATGCTCAAATCATAACATGGCAAACTGCAGCCCAACAGGCAACAACAGCTGTCAGTGTGTCAGTGTGCTGACTTGACTATGACTTGCCCCAAACTGCATGTGATTATCATAAAGTGGGCATGTCTGTAAAGGGGAGACTCGTGGGTACACATAGAACCCATTTTCATTCACATATCTGGAGGTCAGAGGTCAAGGGACCCCTTTGAAAATGGCCATGCCAGTTTTTCCTCACCAAAATTTAGCCCAACTTTGGGGCATTATTTAATCCTGCTACAGCCTCTGAAAGACGGTAAAGTTGGTAGGGATCGCGGGTCTCAGAGGGTTAATCCAATCTAAAGGAAAAACGTGAATTATGCCTGCAATGAAAAGAAATCAATCGTTACATCATTCATTTTTACTTTTGTTTGCAATATGGGTCCTGTTTTTAAAATAGCACACTAGTTTGGAGCGTTATTTAGCCTCATTCCTGACAAGCTAGTTTGACATGGTTGGTATAAATGGATTCATTAGGTTTTTCTAGTTTCATGATGCCAGTATCTTCACTCTAGCTTTAAAACTGAGCCCACTACAACCTAAAAATTGCAAGTTGCGTTAATGTGTTAAAGAAATTAGTGGCGTTAAAACAATGTAATGTAATGTAATAATGTTTTGATGACTCCTAAATGTAATGTACTTTGTGTTCCCTTAGACAGTAAAAATTCAACACGTGCTCTATTGCAATTTTATAATCCCAACATGACAGTGATACACATTTTCTCAGACATTATCAGAATCTTATCTTATCTCAGACTTCAGCCATTACAGAAACGGCTCCTTATTAATGTTCTGCTACCTTCTAAATGCTGCAGCTTTATGTCCACATATAGATTGAAACATCCACACACAGGGGCTGTCTTTGTCTTTGTCGGAGAATTATGCAGACTGTGCATCTGCTCCAACAGTGGGGGTGTATACCGTCAGCTGGCTCCGTGGTTCTCTTTGTGCACAGCTCTTTACACACACATACACACCCAGGTGATGTGCATCTTACACACTTTAATACTCCTCTAATGCAGTCACAGACGGGTGGAAAATTGCTGCGGGAGATGAAACAGATTTGACTGTAAGGTTTATATTATATTTGTGTAAGGAAATATGAACTTGAATGATATTATTGTGCTTTCATTTTTCAAAAAAAGTTAACCGTAGAAGAAACGTTTCAAGAATCCTTTGCACGGCATCGGTTGACTGACAACTGAGAGCCGGCATGTTGCGCTACTGACAGGAGAACATCATACTGTAGAGCTTATGAATTATAATTAGGACTGTCAGTCGATTACAATATTTAATCGTGATTAATCGCATGATAGTCCATCATTTTTTATCTGGTCAAAATGTACCTTAAAGGGAGATTTGTTAAGTATTTAATACTCTTATCAACGTGGGAGTCGACAAATATGCTGCTTTATACAAATGTACATGTATGTATTTATTATTGGAAATAAATTAACAACACAAAATGCACTGGGTGAAACAGAGGAACAGGTCTGGCTGGTAGCAGAGCAAACAGAGAAAAGTTCTTCCTCCACTCCTAGTTATAGCAGCACTGATTGCAGATTGAGCTCACTGAGCCTCTCTGAGCTCATCAGGATGATGGCAGACATGAAACACTTTCGAACATATAGATTGAATTAAAAGAGGGAGTGGCATTAGTGAGAACGAAGCAGTGAATCATAGAAATAAAACGGTATTTTCTGATTGTTTCCCGGAGATTACGTTCTAATTAGGGATGCACCGATCCCACTTTTTCAGTCCCGATATCGATAGTCGTACCTAGGTTTTGGGTATCGGCAGATACCGAGTACCGATCCGGTACAGTGTTTAATTAATAAGCTGTATGGAGAGGATGCAGCCTGCAAAATAGATTTTATTTTGTCAACAACAAAACTACTACGTTTGTAAAGTGAATGAAACTGGGCCGGTATTTCAGTAGAACTACAAAGCAGTGAAATTGTTTAACGCCTTTACAAGATAAATACCTAATTGTACCTTCTATAAACAAATGTACAGTAGCAAAGTTAAGAGAGTTTTTAAGAGTTTAATTTTTTTATTATTTTTTTTTTTTTTAAACCTTATCTGGACACAAACGCAGTGTTTTTCCAACATTAATGAGACCACCAATGATTCAGCACGCACTGGGGCGGTTTGCAGCCGAGTGTGAAGCGGTCGGGATGATAGTCAATACCTGCAAGTCTGAGGTCATGGTTCTCTGCCGGGTTGGGAGTGAGTCTTTGCCCCAAGCGAGGGAGTTTCAGTATCTCGGAGACTTGTTCACGAGTGAGGGAAAAAAGGAGCGGGAGATGGACAGGCGATTTGGTAACTGCGGGCGCTGTACTGGAACGTTGTGGTGGGGAGGGAGCTGAGCCGGAAGGCAAAGCTCTCGATTCACCAGTCCATCTACATCCCAACCCTCACCTATTGTCATGAGCTTTGGGTAGTGATTGAAAGAATGAGATCGCGGATACAAGCGGCCGAAATGAGCATCCTCCGTAGGGCGGCTGGGCTCAGCCTTAAAGATAGGCTGAGGAGCTCAGACATCCGGAGGGAGCTCGGAGTAAAGCCGCTGCTCAGTCGCGTTGAAAGGGGCCAGCTGAGGTGGTTCGGGCATCTGATCAGGATGCCTCCTGGACGCCTCCCTTTGGAGGTTTTCCAGGCACGTCCAACTGGTAGGAGGCCCCGGGGTAGACCCAGAACACGCTGGAGAGATTATATATCTGGTCTGGCCTGGGAATGCCTCGGGGTCTCCAAGGAAGAGCTGGAAAACGTTGCTGGGGAGAGGGACGTCTGGAATTCCCTGCTCAGCCTGCTGCCCCCGCGACCCGGCCCCGGCTAACCGGAAAGAAAATGGATGGATGGATGATACCAGGCCACCGGGAAGTGTTGGCTCAAGACATAGACATCAAAATTTCTCAATGTTTATGTGTCTTTCTATAGTGGAACCAACTGTGCACGGCCATGTTAGCAAACTCAGAAAGCATGTTATGTACATCAATCATTTTGTTCTTAAAGTGCAGCATTAGCTTCCATATGTACCCACATTTCATCTTATCATTATTATCCTAGAGATTTACATTGATGAGGCCATTAGGAGGCTGTAATCCCACTCCTCTGCCTGTGTTATGATTACATAAACTAGCCGCTATATTAACATACCCAACAATGCTAATGGGACTGAGAAAAGAGCAGCGAGAGACGGTAACGCTGTAATGATAGACCGCCTGATGATGGTCTGTTTGTGTGCCTTTCTCATATTTACCAAATGTGGCTTTTCAGTAAAAATAAGTGTGTTGTAAAATTGGTTACCTGGGCTTTATTGTGTTTACTGGCGAGCAGTCTAAAAGGCTTTCTTTTATTGGAGTGAGCCATTTCTTGCATTGAAGATGGTCAACGGGTTTACTGTAGCCTCTGGGCAGAAACAAAATGTCTGCCTTTTAGAAAGCGAGAGAGCCAGCTGCATCTTCTATTTGGTTTGGTGTCTTCATCCTGTTTTATTTCCTGTCTGTCCAATTTCAAGAATGAGAAAAATAATATACTTCATCTGCCTAATATTTTACTATTATAGTGATATTTGTTATGTATGAATGTGCTAAACAAATAAATAAAATAAATAAATGTATTTGGAAAAAGAATACATTATTTTTTTCACTTAGAAAAGGCACTACTTTTTGTTAACTGATACAATGATCAGTATACCTTATTAACAGGTTAAGTAGTATGTCAGCGGAGTGATATCTGTATGACTGGATTTGCACTTGAACAGTATCTCATGGTTCAACTCATCAATTATAGCTGTTAATATACATTTTATTGATATTAATAATTATCTTTAATATTTTCTAATAACTAGACCCGCTCCTATCTGCGTCTCCGACACAACTTTCTGTCGGTATTGCACTGGCTGTCATTGAAGAAAAACTGAAACTGCTTGCAAACCCCCCTCCCCGAAGACTGCAGGTGGAAGCTCCCTGTATCTCTGAGTCTCCATCGTCATTAATATGACAGCCACCAGACACCAGCCACCAGCTGTCCACTTGTCATCTCCTTTACCTCCTTACCTACTGGTGAGTCAGCCTCCCCTCTCAGCCTGGATCTGTTCATCCCTCTCTCTCTCTCTCTCTCTCTCTCTCTCTCTCTCTCTCTCTCTTTCTGTTTCCAAGCACACAAGTCTTTGTTTGTGCATATTTTATCATCGGTCATACAGTGTGATTCAGCCTGAAGTAGGTGATCAGTGTAATTGTCATAAGAAATTCAGCATTGTCACTGTCATCATCATCATCATCATCATCATCATCATCATCATCATCATCATCATCACCAGAAACAGAAACAACATCCTCCATGAGTTAGGTCACAGTGCCATCAGGCTGAGTAGTACAGTATGATCAAAATAGACTTTATGTAATTAAATAAATCAATGACTTATTCATTGAATGACAGCATTGTCCTGGAATGACACTTGTAAAGCATCCAGATAGGTCAGCAGGCTGAGATACAAACCCTGTGAGCTCATCGGGAGGCCAACATTGCTCTACAACTCCATGGCTGTATTAGAAACCTCATACTTTACTAGTATTATGTACTGATTTGGCCAAAATGTAGCATGTAGTGTGCAAACAAAAGTAAAAATCTACAGTATGCCAGAGAAATCAACTCTGTAGATTTTGGATATTGGCAGTTTTACGATATTAGTTGGCGAATCAAACATTTGCTTCAACGTTTTCGGAGTTTAAAAACGCTCACAGAGACCGGTCTCGTACACAAGAGGCTTTTATTTCCTTTGTGATGACCCCCTCTGCCCTGTCTGCCTGTTGCTTGGCTTGTGTGACTGCTGTCTTGGAGAAGGGCGTGGCACAGGGTCGTCAGTGAAATTGTAACACCTGAGCTCATCAGCCACACCTGGTCCCTGTGTGCCCGTGCTCCTTACAACAACCCTGCTGGGGCTCAGTTGCTGGTTCCCTCTCCCTCCTGAGACACCCATTTGGGTTGACGTTATGGTTTTTTGTTGCTGCACCATACAACATTGCACTCACACACTTTTCCACTCATGCTCTCACTTACACTGCTGAATTTACTGATTCCACATCCCACTGTTAGTTTATGACATTCCTGTCTAGTTTTACCATAAACAGTTCTAAATGGATTTTTCCAGAAGATTGCCCTTATCATGATATCAATTATTATATAAAAAACATGTCATATAGTGTGAAAGAGGTTTTACCCACTTGTGCAGTGCCCGTTCTGAACGAGCCGATTGCTCGTCACTTGTTGACTACAGGGAAGTGAAGAAGAGTTTAGTTGTAACGTTAGTAGGCTATATCCAGCATCCCAACACGTTCTCATCCCATCTGGTTGCGTCACGCCCCTTGGCGCGTCACGCTCCTTGGAGTCACTTTATTTTCGGCATCAAAATCACTATAGTTAGGTTTAGGAAAGAAATACATGGTTGGGCATTTGTACAGTGAAAATGACACTGAACCCTGTGAACCTGGACAACCCGGTCTCACGGGAAGGAGTATAAATACCACGACATTACACAGACATTCTGCCTGTCATGAGTACCCATTTTAGTGTTTTTGTGTGTCATTTGTGCGCCACGCAAACATCTGCAGTTAGGTTTAGGCAAGAAAACCACTTGGTTAGGGTTAGGGAAAACATCATAGTTGGGCTTAAAAGTAAACTAAGTAAAACACAAACGGAAACAACTATGGAAAACACGTCACAAACTTCAACAAAAAACACAGGACAATTGTCATGTGACAAACGTCCTTAACGTTACTTACAAAACAAAACACCAGTCAACAACGGTCTCGAGCAAGGTTCTCCTGGTTAAAAGTCTGATATTTGTTGGACCCACCTCTCCACCCGCCCACGATTTTTATACTATGTCAATAACTCTTATTGTAGCATTTATACGCAGATGCGCTTACATTGCACTCAGTACAAAAGACCTGCAGAAATCAACAAAGGCGTACTTATTGCAGCTAAACGCCTTGCGCATTATCGTGGCATTTATACGCCTCTCGTTCTCGTCCGTGAAAAACGTCTGCTTTATATCTGACCGTTGTGCCTCGGTATCACAAGACAAGAGGTCTTGCTGTTTGATGACGCCCAGAAGCGCCCCCAGTAAAGCAAAATAAGAATAAAAGAGAAAATCCAGGCAGAAGGGCTGCAGGGTCTCTGCAGAAAAAGACACCACCACACACATAACTGATGATTGAGAGGGATTATTTTTCTATAGTCTATAGATTGTTTTTTTTAATCATTTCTTGCATATTATACCTTTAAGATATGACCACTGGTTATTATAGAATAATAATTTAACCTAAGGAATGAAAGAATACTGATAAGTATACGCAGTGTGTGTATAAATTACACAACAATTAGAAGTTAATGAGCAAATCAATTTTGTAGAGTAAAGCGAAGGCTTTTAGTGATGTACTAAAAGTGCTGAATAAATGTTTGGGAGTAAAAATTATTAATTCCACCAGCCACACTTCTTGCTGTAATGCTTATGTGCATAATCAATTAAATCCAACAGTTACATATTAAAATCATAAATATGCAGTCCTGAATTGAAAAGTCATCAAAGTGGGAACCATATACCTTTACGACACGTCATTTTCTCTTTAAGTGCGGCATTGAACAGTTGCAGCAATCAATGTCACTCAGAGATATTTTGCATTTTGCTGTTTCATGCCTGAAGGTGCATCAAGAAACACCATGGAAACAATCAATCAAGTCTGGCAACACACAGGGCTGCAAATGACCCCACTGTGAAGCACACTGTGTTTGACTGCATCTGTATTTTTCATGATCTAAACTGTCAGATTCTGTTCCATCCTTACGCTTATTTCACTGGAGCTTTTGCCTCTATTGAATCAAGTCTTAGGCTTTACAAAACCGCACAGGATGAATAAATCTGTGGTCAAAAGTCAGACTGTACAGTAATCTATTAAATGACTCATTTGTCAGGAACTGCCTCATTCACAGTGCACAGGAAACTGACACACATCTGCAGAGTCAGTGCACAGATTAAATCTCTTTTGTTCTGTAATATAATATACCATATGAAAGGAATAGCACATGTACATTTTATTAAGGTATTTCCCTTGGTGTTGGGTTTCATCTGTTTGTAAGTGCGAGGCTTCGCTGTGATTCTGAGAGACAGGAACGTTGGATCAGTGCAGGTCTGACTGGCTGGCACTGAGGAATGGCTGAATTGCTGGAGCGTGTCCGTGGGCCAAACACGTGCTCTCTCACACTGACTCACAAACGCACACAAGTATGCATACTATTAACAAGTATTTATAATCAAATCCTTGAAACACCAGTCCCTGTGAGGTGTCAGACAATTAAAGAGAACTATCGTCTTTATCTTCTGTTATTAGCCGATTGTATGGGCGTTATCAGTGGTTATCACTACCATGCTAATGCTTCAGATGGGCCCAACTGCACCTACTGCGTTGTGAGTGAAACAAAACAACTTTAGGTTTAGGCAACAAAACTACTTGGTTACTAAAAGATCATAGTTTTGGTTAAAATAAGTACGACTGTGATTTGGTGTTAGTGAAGTACGTACATTACGTAAGAAATATACAGTAAAATAAGTTAAAGTCGACTTACGTCGGTTAGAAGGGGCCTGCTATACCCACTAGTAGGTTCAGAAGGCCGTTATCATCTATTGACATGGATACATGACGGGAGCAAAGGAGGAAGTCAGGCGACGTAGTATAAAGAGTGACAATTTCCACCTAGGGTGTAGGTCAGGATTTTCGCCCAGGAGATCGCTGTTGGTGTCCCGTGTGAAACCAGATGTCAAAGTTTATTTGTCACGTAACGTCCGTACTTAAGTTACAGCACATCCGGAGTTATTTTAAACCAAACCACGATCTTTTCCGAAACCTAACTAAGTAGTTTGTTGCCGAAGCCTAACCAAGTCAATCTTTTCCTAAACCTAACTAAGTAGATTTATTTTGAAAAGATTGGAGCGGAAATTGACACGTGCGTCACGTGTTGCTGGACATTTGTTGGAAAACACATGAAAAATACCTTGTTGAAAGTCGTGCTGAGCGTCACGAAAAAAAAAGTGAAATTTGTGTCTATGTACACGAATCAAATAGATTAAATTTCATGACTATTTCACAAACTGCCGTGAGACCGTGTTGCATTATAATCTTCTGAATACCAAGCAAAGATACACATTTGAAAAATGTCCAACAAACATATAGGGCGCAATGACTAACAACTGTAAATGTCATTTATGGCTGTTTATAGATGATTAAGGAGTTGCAATGTTTCATCACCTTTTATTCATCTTTTATCACAAATCAATAAACCAAGGCAACAGCAAACAAAAGCCGATCTTTTCGTTCTCACATAAATTATAGGAATAAACTGTGTAGGATCCTGGATGAGCCGCAGTCACGATCATAAATGTGACAGAAAAAAAGCCATCATCATAAAGCAGGAAATCAAAAGTGTGACCATAAACAGTAAAAGATGGAGAGATCAGGATCAGGGAGACGTTTACAGAGAGACAGAAGAGACAAAGGTGGATTCATAGAGAGGAAAAAAATCAGGAAGACACAGAGATAAAGAAAGAGGGAGACACAAAGAGAGAAGGGAGAGTCGGAAGACAGAGATAAAGAGAGAGAGAGATGGGGGAGGTGCGTCAGACTATAGGCTAAAAACCGACTGCGGTGTTTAATTGCCGTAAAATAGGCTGTAAGTTTCTCTTCCCACCTACTCTCAGTGTTGTTAATATGCTGTTAGCCTCATCTCCTCCTCACCATCAGTCCACTGAGGCGCACACAAACACACACACACACACACACACACACACCTACTTGCATACGTCCACTAATGCAGACCTGCACAAACCCATACAGTAGTAGTGTACATGTATGGAGAGCCAAACAGGTCATATTAATTTGCTCAGGCTTTTGGCTTTCCATACACGCACACATGCACATGCATATGTTATCTGTGTGTGTGTGTGTGTGTGTGTGTGTGTGTGTGGACCCAGCATTAAGCAGAGAAGCTCTGACAGGTTTGGGCTGCTCAGCGAGGAGGCTGAGAGCTGCCGTTACGCAACAAAGCTGGTTGCTGCTTCCACCTGAAGTCTCCTTTAGATGCCCTCCTCGCTCTCCTAAAGCTGGGTATACACTGTCTGATTTTAGCCCGTTTCTGGCCCAAAGTTTGAGCCGCACGACTCATTTTAGAGTCAAAATTTCAGCTTTGTCGGGCGTCGTTTGCCGTGCAGTTTACAGGGGGGACTCTTCCCGACCGGCCGTCGGATGAATTTCAGACATGTCAGAAATGTTGATCGGCCGTCCACAAGCTCTCGCACAGTTGAAGCAGAGCCACGAGCCGATTCCCCAACGTCAGCGCACAGCTATCAAGATAACAATGTACAATAGAGATAGTAAAACGTAGCTAGCATACCTCCAATTCTGTCTACAAAATGGACAAGCCTACTGTCCACGTCTTCTTCGCCACCTGCGAGCATACTTGCCAACCTTGAGACCTTGAGACTTTGTTTCCGGCATTCTGGTGACTTTAAAAGAGTGAAAATAATAAGTACACTGCAACAGCATTTTTAAGTTAAACTGTTGAATTTACCTTTAACTCCCAGGAAAGAAAATTGAATAATCAGCCCCTCTGACGTAAACATAAACTAATATTCATCAATTTTTAATTATTTTTGCTCCTGCTTGAGTATTTCTTTCTCTTAGTACTCTCCATTTCTCTCTCCTTCACAACGCCACCACTGCGCTCTGAAACCCGTTATTTCCAATGACTAGCGCCACGCCACGACGGCTTTTCGCTGGGCGCTGCATGCTGTGGCGAGTGCAGCTTAAACATGAGCTCAAACTGAGCTGTGTCGCGAGCGTAGACTGCTCTCTTCCGCCGGGAAACGACAGATGGTGTAGCTCTTTTGTCGTTCAGGTGGAAACAGTATACACGCTGTTCAGTGTTCCAGAAACAGGCTAAGATAACGAAAAGGGAAAAAAATGTGACAATTTGCCATGAATCGGCAGAAATATGGGAGAATTGTGACCCCAGGAGGAAACCAGGAGAGGGCAATGAAAAATGGGAGTCTCCCGGGAAAATTGAGAGGGTTGGCAAGTATGACTGCAAGTCCATCTACGCCGGCACATCATTTTTTTAGACGTTTCAACAGACAGGATGACACAGATGATCAACGTAGCACGTTTCTGCCTTGTTAGCACTGTGACCCGTACAGAACTCTGCTAGCAAACAAACTTTACCTGCCTCGGAGCTTTCAAACAAATCTTTATTGACAACTGTCAACAGCCAGAACGTCCCTCAGGGGCCGACGAGCCGTGTTTTTTTCTATTTCACACGGTGTGAGCACTCAGGTCGTGGCTGACGATCGGACCGTACAGCGTGAGCACATAAATCGTGATTTTTGGCTTTACATTTCAAACGACAGTAGGAGTAGGAACTACACACCAACATTTCTAAAATCGTACAGTGTATGTCCAGCTTAACTCTCTGTGAACACACACACGTTTACACACATGCATGCAGTTATTTTTCTCTCTGTCTCTTGTCTCCTCCTCAGGTTGCCTCCCCTATCATCCTCCCTCGCTCCCTCCCTCCCTCGCTCCCTCTCCCCTGCATGTTAACTGAGCCAGTGGATGCTGAAGGCTTTAATCAAGGCAGCACAATGAGCACAGGGCTCTGTGGTGGAGATCGCTTTCCATCAGCGCTGCACTGCTCTCCGCTCATCTGTCTGGCTACAGTTGCAGCCATCTGAATCGCTTGTTGAATTTTGGGCTTCTTTTTTATCCTCCTCCTATCTCTTGGCTCTCTGAGCTGACATGGATCTCTCTGCATGGGACCACAAACGTTGTCAAAGAGGAATCAGATTTTCTGATAAATGGCACATCACCATTGATAATCAGAGGAGGTCGAAGCTACGATGTTCATATATCCAGCCAACAGTACATTTAACACAGTATTTTATCATCTGCAGGCTATATATTCAAATCTGGTCCACATATCTCATCATTTATCAACAGCTTACATTAGTGTACAGTGACAATTCAACATGATGGAAATCATGAACTTTTCACCCTCTCAGACCCACAATAGACACGTTTTTGTCTTTTTTAGGGGGGTACAGGGGGTCTTTAGGGGGAGATAGCAGGTCAACATTAGATGTCACATAGAAGTGGTCTACATCATCTGAAAGATGGGAACCTGATGATTAATTTGAGATGCTGCTCAGCACTGTGTGATTATTCTAGTCATTAATCAGAAATAAACATGAATTCATTATTCAAAATAAATTCTAAAAGTGTATCAGGGATTAGAACATTATTATAGAAGTATATGATGGTCATACCCATGCTCTATTATGTCTCATGAGTTGTTGCAGCAATTTTTGGGTTGATACCATTTGTTCACAGATTTGGTGCTAAATTTAACCATTTTTTTTTACCACTGGAGAATTCAAATTTAAATAAAAATGATCAATAATCCCTACTAAAAACCACATTAAGACACCAAGACCTTGCGGATTACGATAGAAAAAGCCATGCTGTGATTTGGTATAAAAAACTTTTGACATTTGTAGATTTCTGCAAGAATTGCATTTTTCGGCAATAGGATTGCGAGCATTTCTGTTGTGTAAACTGCTCAGAAACCTCCTTATTGTCAATCTAGCTAGGAAAGCCGTCCATCCTCTGAATGCTCTAGGTCTCTTGTTTGTGGCTGTAAAGTTTCATGAGGCTGTGATTATCCTAGAGGTCACCACAGGTCATTTTATACAGTGATACCCAATTTATGTAATTCAAGACTGTTTAGGGACACCAGTATGCAGAAATATTCAAACATTGCATGAAAAAACATGCATGTGATTATCATAAAGTGGGCATGTCTGTAAAGGGGAGACTCGTGGGTACCCATAGAACCCATTTTCATTCACATATCTTGAGGTCAGAGGTCAAGGGACCCCTTTGAAAATGGCCATGCCAGTTTTCCCTCGCTAAAATGTAGCCTTACTTTCGGGATCGCGGGTCTCAGAGGGTTAATCCAATCTAAAGGAAAAACGTGAAATATGCCTGCAACGAAAAGAAATCAATCGTTACATCATTCATTTTTTACCTTTGTTTGTAATATGGGTCCTATTTTTAAAATAGCACACTAAACTATTTATAGAGATCCTCACAACGGCTCCGTACTTTCAGGAAGAGCCTAGAGCAGAGGCAACTGTCATTCTTTTCATATCACTAGGATTTTTTTTTTGTTTTACTACTGTGCTACCTTAACCCTGTCTCCTCAGGCTTATATTCATATACTATTCATTTGCAACAGCTACTACATTTAGAAAAGAAAAACAACAAATCATCGTTAAGACAGGACATGTTTACAGGACACAGCCCAGTTGCTAGTATCAAAGTCTTGCCACCGTCCACCCAAACCACAAGAACGTAGCACTTAGTGGAATAAATGCTGCCAGTGAACATAATCCATTCAGCAATTATGTCTACTCCAAAACGTATATGGCAAAACCATTTAGTGTCGTAGAAATTAGGGCTGTTAAAGTTAATGTGATAATGACGTTTTTACGCAAATTTGTTTAACGCCACTAATTTCTTTAACGCATTAACAGAGCTTGTGATTCTTTAGGTTGTAGTGGGCTCAGTTTTAAAGCTAGAGTGAAGATACTGGTATCATATGAAACTACAAAAACCTGAGGAATCCATTGGCACCAACCTCGTGGGTACCCATAGAACCCATTTTCATTCACATATCTTGAGGTCAGAGGTCAAGGGACCCCCTTGAAAATGGCAATGCCAGTTTTTCCTCACCAAAATTTAGCCTTAGTTTGGAGCGTTATTTAGTCTCCTTCTTGACAAGCTAGTATGACATGGTTGGTACCGATGGATTCCTTAGGTTTCTTGTAGTTTCATATGATGCCAGTATCTTCACTCTAGCTTTAAAACTGAGCCCGCTACAACCTAAAACTCGCAAGTTGCATTAATGCGTTAAAACAAATTAGTGCCATTTGTGCGTTAACACGTTATTATCGCGTTATCTTTGACAGCCCTAATTTCTAATAAAATATACTGTAGGGATCCTGATATATGGAAGTCTTTTTCTCATCTGTTTAAAATCACATCTTCTGTAAAGTCCTATAGAGCATGTTTTTAAAAAAAGACTTTAACTTGAGTTTTGTATATATATTTTGCCATACTGCACCTTTGACACTGTGAACATCGTTGGTAGAAGTAATAAATCAGTGCTTTGCATATGACTTTCCATTGACATTTATATGTCATTTGTTTGATTTGAATTTGCAGTTACTGTAAATAGACACTCAAACCCCTCTGAGTGTAGTGGAATATTTTAAATTTGTTATCAAAGTGTCCAAAATGCATTAAGACGGCATGTCCGAAGAAATCTTCAGGTTAGCTGGGTATTCAACACACACACACACCATACATATATTCATATAAGAGCTATGTTGGCGCAGAGAAAATACCTATATCTTTTCAATTAACACATTTGTAATCTGTGATGAACCCTGATCATGACCCAGGTCCCTCCTCCACACTGCATTCATTTTTACATTACACAAAAAATAAGGGCAGGAGAATTTCCAAGACTGATAACTTAAAATTCATTGGCTGACGCTGCATGGTGTATCCTGGAGAGAGGGAATAATCCTCAACGTTATTGTGCGCTTGTGACACTTCATCATCACCTAAACCACAGTGCCTTTGTTGAATTCATCATCCTCCAACCTCCTGTCCCTCCTCTCTCCTCACCCCCCCCCCCTCCCCATCATCTTCTCTGCAGCCTTCAATCACTTTCTCCTCATCTGCAGCTGCAACAAAAACAAGCCTTCCTTCTTAACAGTGAGCCATTTCAGATTTAACTCTGTCTTTAGTAGACCTCTCCAGGGAAAAGCCTCTCATTGTGTAACAGGCTGTCTGCCCGTCACAGCGCTGTGTGGAGGTGTAAAACGTAGCAGCGCCGGCCCGCTTGCATATGTGAATATTTCACTGCATGAATAAATTGCCCAGCGTACATTACCTTTAGGAATGCACGTCAGAGAGGATAAATGGAGGTTGGAAAGGTGGAAGGGATGAAGGGATGTATCAGGTGAAGCTGGAAGAGACAGTTTTAAAGGGTCACTTCTCCCAAATTGAAAAATTACAAAATAAAAAAATCTAGCCATGAAGATAGTTTTGGTTTTATTTGTCCATATTTTAAGATATCTGTCTCTGAATTACCTTGAATTATCTTGCGAAATGGGTTTGGCTGAGCTGTGTGTTAGAAACTTCATAAAATGCTGTGGTGCTCTTTTTTTCTGAATAGTTTCTAAAAGACGAGGCCTTAACGCTACTAAAACACTCCAAGTGTATTTTGTCTAAACAATGTTTGTTTGGCAATGATTTCAATATTTTAGTTACAAAATCAAGGCATGAGAAATTGTATTTTTACTTTATAATACTTTTTTTTAAATGTACATACTTGACTTTGGATTCTTCTTTGTTATCTTATTTACATTGTAATTAATCTTATTTGTCATTATCTAAGTTTTACTTGATCATATTTCATTATTATAATAAAACTAGTCCATTTGGAGTCAAAATTATACAATTTAGTTTGTTTTTTATTGATTTTATACTGTGCACAATGGTAGAATGTGATGATGCACAGAGTAAATGTCATGGCCAAAGTCTCCATTGTGTGCACATAGCCTTCTGTAGTGGATATCAGTAGTATTTTATAGCCAGATTCCCTTTCAAGAGGTAGAAAACCCATTTGGCACACTTTGTGTATCCAAGTGGCCAAATGGAGAGTTCGCCTGGTCCTATCCTTACTAAAACCTTTGTAGAATCTATATGCTTTGTGTTATTTATATCTGCTTTGGCACAGCTGTAGTCAAGGAGTTGCTGAATGAATTCAGTGTCATCTCTGTGCATGGCATCATTGCTATACTTATGTTATCCACTGTCTAATCTAGAAAACATTTTAGGCAAGGATGAAAATGTAAATTTTCCCTTTGGTTCATCACAATTTACTCAGGCATAGTAACAGTCACAATGTTACTGACACTGGGCATGAATTATCTGAGGTCTTACCTATCCATAGAGACCAAGATCATGCATATAATAGCATAGTAGCATGCAATAGCACATAGATATGAAAGCCTTGTGTTTGTTGGTACTCAAAATGATGGTGGGGGCAGTGGGCAAGTAATGTGTACACCGTGTAACACTGGTAACACCGACTACCGCAGCAAGCCTAAAGTCAGACACCGCATGGGGCACTGATTAAGCGTCGGTATTTGATGAGTTGGGAGTGAGAACGGGTTGTCTAGTTTGATGTGAAAGACTGTAATCATTATTGTAATGTCTGGGGACAGGCGGGGAGTGTGCAGAGAGGCTCGCAGAGCACACTGCTCATTTTAGAGAATCAGCAGACAGTGAATCCTATAAGCTCAGAGGTATGGATGCTCACATTATTTCCCAGCAATCACATCTTTATTTTTGTAAGTTATATGTGCTGATACTTGCATGTCTGCATTTGTGCTTCTGCACACTGTTTTATGTCTAATCCTATGAGGTGCGTCCGCCTTCAGCTATATCAGATTTACGCTTCGTAATGACCCCCAGACCGGCACTTCCTCTCCTTTTTAAAGCACCAGCACCACCGCCAACATATTGGCCTGTTTCCTGCTCCATGTTATGGCCACTGTAACAGCTCTCAATGTGATCTAGATGCCATTAAGATGGGCTAAGCATTCCTAGGGGGAGAGACAAAAACTTGACATTACAAGATCCACTTAGAGGGAAAAATGTCCAAGAATTGATTCTTCTTTGGCGCCATTAAGACTCCAGCTGTCCACAACCAACATCTCAGTGTAGAGGAGGAGAAATCCGCTCCTGTCTTTCTCATTGTTCATTATCATCGCCATGCATGATGTGCACAGCTTGTGTTGTGAGACTCAAATGAAGCACGGGTGACTTTTAAAATTCAAAAGCGCAAAATACAGGCTACGACGATGTGCGATGTGCCTGGACCTCTAACAAAGCTCTAACAATACAATCAAAACACCATTGCTTGCTTCAAAGCCAGCCGGTATAAAATGCCTCATTGCCTCCATGCGTGTAAGTCCTGTCTAAATATGTGCCACCGCCGTCGCGCTCGCTCTTTTCTTTTTCTTTCTCACAAATCTTATCCACAGTTTGCCTTCAGTGATGTGAAGGAAGATAAATAGAATATTTGGCTCCTCGTCAAAGCAGCGGGGCCGAGCGAGCGAGCTGTGGCAGAGCTGCTGCCACCGCCGCTGCTGTGCCCGTGATTTGTCGCCATTTCACAGCAGCCGGGGCGGCTATTTGGGTGAAATTATGGGGCTATTGATTGCAGAAAGAGAGCAGTTTTACTGAGAGCAGCAGAGCAGGACCAGAGGCAGGCTGGGAGAGGAGAGTACTCCCACTTTATTAGCTTATAGTGTGTTTGCCATACCGCCTCCTCCTCTTCTTTCCAGTTCTTTTTTACCTGCCACCTTTTCTCTTTTCGTCTCCTCTCATTTATTCCTCACATAAAGTTTCACAGTAGCATTATTCCTGCCTTCATTTGCTAAAACATCGCCTTTTTCTTCCTTTCTTTCCCCTTGAAAAGCCATTATGATTCATTTGAGCCTGGGGACATCAGCTGTGTCTGTCTCATTTCTCTCTCTGTTGCTCTCACCTCTCGTTCCTTCTCTTTATCTCTCCTTTTTTACTTGAAACTTCAAAGCTGTAATTTGTGCATCATTCCAAAAAGGTTATCTTATTAAACTCGGCCTCTTTTCAATTTCTCTTTCTTTCTTTTGTCAAGGAACACAATTTTCTGCCATGCCTCAAGGTAGGCTACATTACAACGACACGCACAGATGAAGACCCTCACACCGAGCCAAACAGCAGAGTTTATTGCTCCCATATTTTTTAGAAAGTGCTCCAACCCAATCGCAGTGTGTGTTGTTTTCTGCGACGGGCTGGAGGACTGCTTAGGGCAGCGGGGAAGCAGTCAGACAGACGTTCTCCGTCAGTGTCAGATGCTGAAACCCAATTGTCTGTATCCTCCCAGATATTGCATAACATGCAGCGGGAGAGCTGGAGCAGCCGCAGTAATTAGCCCATTAACCCTAATGTGTCTTAATCATCTGGACAGGGAAATGGCTTACTGTGGAGCACAAGCAGGCGCACCACTTTACTGGGCCTGTTTCAACCTGAAAACCCACATTATGACAGACATAAACCCCTTGTGCGTCATGTGAATTTCAATTGAGATTATTTCTCTGCATTCACTAGTATAATTAGTTGAGTAATTGATTGGTTAATTTACAAAAATGTAGCTGAGATTAGCCCACGTTTGACAGTTGATTAATCAGTCACACAAGGAGGCTGAAGATGTAAAAAAAAAGTCTCAGTGCTTTCCTAAAACAGCTGGCCCATGAAGGAACACACCCAGTGCAACAGGTTTAAACACTGTTTAAAGGAGTTCACCACTTATTTAGCGTTGCACTCGTATAACATCGTCACACTCACAATGGACAGTTTGAAAAAAATTAAAATTAAAATTGATGCAACAGAACTAGAGATATCGTCTTTTTTTTCATTTCATGCATCCTTCCTCCTTTTCAAAAGGTTGATGCTAAAATGGATTGATGGAATGGATGGATCTACTCTGCCTCTGATTGGTATACTGTTTCAGTAGTTCCAGGTGTCTGCTAAATGCTAATGTTAGCCTAGCTATGATGCTAATCGGTGCTACGAACTAGTCAGGCGTGGGAGAAGAGCGACTCAACCACAGCAGGTCAACCACGTTCTTGTTCCTGTAGTTCAAAGGTAGGCTACAAGGTTCATTTAAAAAATGTAATGATGAAATAGCATACGAAAATTTTAAAAAAAATGACCGTTGTTCCGACTGGGTAGTCTACCTACGGACTACGGGAACAAAAACGTGAGCTGCCATGAGCTGACTCACTCTCCTCCAGGGCCTATCTAGTCGAAAAATATCATAAAACGGTCATAGTATGGTAGGACGAAAAAATGTCGGAGAATAATATGTCGAAAAAGTCATAAAAAAGTCATAGTGTAGCTTGTCGAAAAAAAAGGTTATGTATAGTTTGTTGAAAAAAGTCATCAACATCATTGTATTGTAAGAAAAAATTGTAAAAAAAACTCATAGCGTAGTATGTCGAAAAAAGTAATTAAAGTCATAGTATAATATGTAGAAAAAAGATCATAGTATAGTACCCTAGGGCCAGTTAGCATCGTAGCAAGAATAACGTTGGCGTTTAGCAGACGCCTGGAACACCATAGTTAATCAGAGGCAGAGTAGGGGCGGGCCTTCCTGCAAGGCGTCCTTCCAGACCATCAATCCATGCATCAATCTTGTCAAAACTTGACGCCTATATTACCCACAATCCAACTCGGCCACGGAAGTTCAGTCGGAGATTCAGGTGTGTTATGCTTATAGCAGCTAATTTAGCCTTGAGCAGAGATAAGGAGCAAACTACAGAGGTCTGGTAAGATCGTTGTTTCTAACTCCACAAATCCTACTAGTCGATACCAATACCAGTGAAATTCCATGATTCTCGATACCTAATTCGAAACCACGGTAAAAAAAACAAAACAATAAACCCCTTTAAGCTAGTGTTAGGACGTTAAACACGTAAATTAATAATGAAAAGAATCACGAGTTGCAGCTCTAGCTGTCACTTATTTGTGAGATGCTTCTGGACCTGTTATCAAAGTTATTGGTCTAAAAAGAAGATGAGGCTATCTCCCTGCAGAGAAAAGACAAATTGACGAGCTTTGGCCTGAAATAGATGGAATATGACATGCGATGGAGTAATCTAACCAAATAAACCCTATTAGTTGAATGATATAATCAACTTTAAATTGCATATTGATCGGCACATCAGCAATGATCAAGGTGCGCCTACTGTAGCAGAAAAAGATGATAGTAAAACCTATTTCCCTTTAAGTATTATTGCACTATAAGCCCCCCCACCCGTCTAATGTTACACACGCACACACTTTTCCCCCCTCTAGTAATGTATCCATTTCCTCCTCCCCTCCCCTTCGCTCTCCTCTTAGTCGGGGTGTGTCCATCCATCTCAGCGTCTGGCCGGGCTCTTGGCGAGTAGCGGGGGCTTCCCATCGCACTCAGCTGCGGAGCTGTCCAGCCAGCACTCTCCCTCATTACCCCCATGCTTCTTCTTCCTGAAAATGCACTTTTAAAGCACCTTAATTGCATTGGGGAGATAACCCCGTGGGCGCGAGACAGGAAGCCTTGGCCATATAGAGCTTTAAGGGGCTGGATGGGTGGAGTGTGTGTGGTGTGTGTGTGTGTGTTAGGATGGGGAGGGTGGAGAGCTGAGGCTCTTTGCGTCAAATCAATGGCCCATCCAGAGGCTAATGCAGCTCTGGGCAACTCCTCAGGAAGCATTAAGACTATTAGTGCAGGCCTGGCAGGAACACACACACACACACACACACACACACACACACACACACACACACACACACACACACACACAC
>CAKALU010034910.1:0-17103 GCA_916700995.1 Hozukius guyotensis
CCGTCCTGAGGTAAACTTGGGTATCTAGACTGGTACAGTTTTTCCTCATGAGTGTTACAATATGTGCCTTTTTAACCACAATCACCCACACAGCGTTTGGACACACTGACAGAGAGACTCTAAGTGATTGAAACTAGATTGTGCAGGAGGTTTATGGGGTTTATGGGGGAGTCGGGACTTCAGCCTTGTGCAAAAATATTGATCAAATGCCTGATCACGCATTAGGTGTAATGACAGACGTCAATCACTTAAAGTGCCTGTGTAACAACAATCATGATTGAAAAAATTACTCAAGAGAACATAAAAAATCAAAAAGGTGACACGTATTAACGTAAACTATCAGGAAAACAAAAATTTTTAAGTACAATCTCAGAGTGGGTTAGACATATCCAGGTTTACTAGGGGTTGTATGAAAGCATTAGTGAACCTACACAACTACTGTCACTTGATGTAAAAAATATATATTTGGAATGCTTCAGACAGATTTCCCTCACTTCCTTTTATGCCACATATGGACTTTGACTTTGGTAACTGAGAGAGCTATTGACGAGGGTGCATAGCATTTCGTTCTTATGGCACAACTGCGAGCGCGCGACACAATACTGATGATATGATTATTATAAAAACCACCGTCTGCATTTCCTGAATAAATACAGTTAACTGCATATACCTACGTGTTAAGAGAGACTACATCCCAGTTTTGTGTTTGGTTAAATAAAAAACCTTCTGGAGGAAGACATCCACTACCTGCTCGTCATACATGTATATGTAGGCTAAGCTATCACAGAACTGCTAGCAGACACAGCTACAGCACCAATGAAGTCACTGAGAGGCGAGTGTCAGAAAAATGGGGACGTTCTCTCTTTTCTCAGACAAGAGTCGTCCCCCTTAATCCGAGCCTCAGTGCCCGCTTCCCTGCGAGATTTCTCCATCATTCTGCCCTTTAGTTAGCTGGAGCACCTTTTACAATTCTTGACAGCTAGGTCCAGGCTGTTAGGAGAAGGAGGAGATTTTACAGTGTTATCCCCTGATTTCTTTAACAGGACCCACGTTGGGGTCACAAGCCTAGAAGTGGTTGACAGTGCATGTATGTATCGGAGAGCATGGACCCACAGATGAGCGGCTCTCACCTGACTCCCACACTGAAGTAGTTAGAGGAGCCCTGCCTTATCTAAAGTTGTACTGATGGTTAGCTTTCTACTCACCTCCTACTCGTGATTAGTGCTGTATTCATGGCTACAGTATGCATAGCGTGTTAAGTTACCTTTTTCTCTGGTTTCTGTTAGCATTAGCATTCTGCCGGCTACAAGCGAAGGTGTTAGTATGATAAGATGCAGGGGTCGGGTAAGGCTTGAGAAGTATGTACCCAGGACAGAGTGTCTTTAGTCGGGTTAGACGGTGGTAGGAAGTGAGAGGCTGTCCACCGTCTCCGCCTTCTGCTCCGGCGAGCAGCAGAGGAAGAGGCGGCTGCCCAGGCTCTTGAAGGCAAATACAAAGTACATGATGTGACCCATGGCCACGAAGGACACAGAGATGATGACCAGCAGGCCGAAGGCCTCCGGGTTCGGAGCCAGAATCACCATGATGAAGTGCAGCAGGTCTAAGAGGTAATTCATGGAGTTCTGGACGCCGTTGATCACACCTCGCTCCGACTCGATCACATTCTCCTGGATGAGCTGAGTCACTGTCAGGTCAAAAGACCACAGGCCTGCGGGACGGAGATCAACAGTCAGTCCTAATGGTATCTTTACAGCCATATAATAACCGCTAACAGTAGCTGTAGCTGGAAATATCAGGCAATATTATTGGAATCAAAGGTTGCGATTATTGCTCTGACATCCGCGGCTCATCCGTAGAGGTCTTGTGTGAAATTCTGGTTACTTATGAAAAAGTTCAACCTGTGGACCTGCTTGACTCAACTTTAGGAAGTCATAATTTGGGAAACAGCCTTTTACAATCTTATGAAAGGAAGTGAACATGCCAACAAAGCATGAACACTATAACACCTATCACTCTAATTTCCTTTTGAATAAAACAATAAAACAGGCTATGCACCATTTACTTCGATAACAGTCAATGATCATTTGCACTTTGGAGCTTCTAATCTGCTTCAAAACAAAATAATATTGAATACAATATCATGGTATTGAGATAACCACCACAAAAATATTCAAGGGGGACTATTTTACTCACCAACTCTAGCAGCAATGACGCCAGAAAACAGCAGAATAACAGACATGTAGGACTGTAGAGGTGGCAGCTCTTCAGTTGGTGCAGCAGTAGTGGTAGCGTTTCCACCGGTAAGAACGCTGGTGAGGATGTGGTCGGCCTCGGGCAGCGCCTTCTCTCCGATCAGGTGGGTGTAAAGGTCCTGGAAGGGCGAGACGCTGAGGTCGAAGGGGCTCCCGGGAGCAAAGACAGCGAAAATACACAGCAGTAGGCAGGACAGCTGGGCCACGCCTGAAATGAAGCCCGTGCGGATCAGGCCGCACTTCTTGCGGATCCAAGTGAAGGCGACGGTGCCGCAGATACCCGCCACGGCCGAGGCCCCCATCAGCAGGCTGAGCACCGAGCCGTTGAGGCCCTGCGTGTAGGCGTAGCCCGTGGTGATGCAGTCGAAGCCCAGCACCGTCATGTACAGGAAAGACAGGGACATGCCGGCCAAGAAAATGTTCTGGTTGTAGTAGGCCACCCAGCCGGCCTTCAAGGTGCGCAGGGGTTCGGTCACCTGGTAGCAGCAGCCGTGCTGCTTGGGAGCGTCGGGCTTGGCCACGGCTGAGGTTTCATTCATCAGCGGCTGAGACGACTCCTCAGGACTCTGGCCGTTCTCCAAGTCTGAGAAAGGGCATGGAAAGATTTAGTTCTATTTAGTCTGGATCATCACACAGGCCAAAACTCTCCAAACTCAACCAATGAGATTATTACCAAAAATAAAATACCAGGATTTTAGTACGAATCAAACACTAGGTTCTTGCAGCTACCTTTTGGGGCGCTGAGCTGTTTGAGCTCCTGTTGCTGCTCCTTCTGGCCGGCTTTCGAGGCCAACGCCGGCGTCTTCTGGTAGACCTTCCACAGCAGCGCGTACTCCAGACACATGGAGCACAGGTTCCAGCCAGAGATGAAGCCGCAGCCAATGAAATGGGAGCCGAACGCCATTATCTGGCCCACCAGCATGGGAGCCAGGATGTTGGTCAGCTGGTCGATAATCCGCACTGTGGCATTCATGTCTGTTTAATACAAGAGTGGAAGTCAATATCAACAGTTTCTTATACTGATGGATGTCAAAGGAAATTACTGGCCTATTATAGTCCTCATATTTTGGTAAGTTTTACATTCATATGATGGCAGGTTTTACTAAACCGTAGAGATGTTCCGATACCATTTTTTTCCTTCCTGATACCGATTTCGATACCTGAACGTGCGGTATCGGCCAATATCGATTATAGATCCGATATCAGCGTGAAATATATAGTTGTTATTATTATTATTATTATTATTTAACAGCTGTTTACTACTGACCATGTATGTATGTGATATTATTACTATCTTTGTTGTATGGCCTGGCTGAGGTTAAACACTTTGTAAAACATTTATCGTCACGTGACAAACTACCTGCAATCAGTTCTTCTTCGCTGCTCTAAAACGGTAGTTGCCAGTGGCAGCCATGATACATCCAGGGCGACAGCACAGTGAAGGCTACTTGATTTGGAGCGGCGAAGAAGAATTGATTTCCGGTTAAACGAGTTGACTTGTTTCTGGGTAAATAAATTATGGTATGGGATCGGTGCGTAGACTGGCAGTATCGGACGCATTTCCGTTACTGGTATCGGAACAACTCCACTAAACTGATTGTACTAGCACTGCTGGTAAAGGTCTTCAAGTTCATGAGTGTTTTCCATCATGTGAGCAAATCTTTTAAATAGTTTATAACAATCAGGGACATAAAAGATGAAAACGAGAGTGAGTCAGCATCCGGGGTTCAAAGTCTGGCCGGCTGAGGAGATCTGATAAGGGGTCACGTGAGGCCTGCATTCGATGATAAGCCAGCAGCGGGTAAGAGACACTGACCTGCCAACGTGCTGCTGTCCTGACCTGCCACAACCACCACCCAGTCCCTCTGGATGGTGATGGAAGTAGCCGTACTGGCCAGGTTGGCGATGTTAGCGATGGTGATCACCAGAATGTAGCAGGTGGTCTGAAAAACAAAATAAGGGTATTCAAATTCAAGAATGACAAACCCTTTCTAACTCTGTAACATTAAAACTCAAACTGTAAAATGAGACTGTATAGTTGTCATTTTGGAAGTACAGACAACAAAATTCTCTATTAACCAAAACCCAAGTGCTACTATCACGTGTCATCTTATGCAAACTAAAGAAATCAATAACTTCCTGTGGAAAAAAAATCTTTATCATTCTGTGAAAAATAACTGCTTAGAAGAAAGAGAACAGCGAATATAATACTCAGCATGTGACCTCAACTACAGCAGTAATGAAGAAGCACTGAAAAAAAAACCATAGCATGTTTCATCTAGAAATGGCTCATTTGTGAAACACACTGGCCGGCTATTTGTTTGTTGATCTGTGTGTTGTGTGTGTGTGTGTGCGTGTGTGTGTGTGTGTGTGTGTGTACACACATTGTAATGCGGTAAATGCTTCCAACAGGCCAGGCCACATTTCTCTCTCTGTCATGTGACAGGCCTGGAAGAACCTGCTGACTGCACAGCCTCCAACTAGACACTCAATCTCCTGTTTCACCGACCTCCCTCCACCTCCACACACACTCCGACACCGGCCGTCCCTCTAAACACTCTCACATGGCCAAAATCCCCCCTTTCTCTGGAAACCCAAAGGCGTCCTACAAATGCAGAGGGAAACACTGAAGACATTCTCCCCGACAGAAAGGCATTTGCGTTTCAAACCGAGAACCCCGACCAGTTTCCCATGATGGTGGAGGGAAACCCGTCTAGTCTGCAGCTCTGCATCTCGGTCAGCTGCAGCATTAGGTCTGAATTTTAGTGGTGAGGGAGCTCTAATGAAGCCACATAGCTAAACAAGTGTAAACAAGCCGCTTGCAAAACACTGACGCAAACATTCTTTTCCTACAGAAGACTGTTGAAGATGTATGACGTGACCTTACATGCTTTGTTTCCCTGTGATTAAAAAAAAACTAGGGCTGCCCTCTCTTAGTCGACAAATCGGTCGTAACATTTCTTTAGTCAATTAGTAGTTTTTTATGCTTTTATCATGCTGAATGTCTTTAATATTTAAAATGGTGCTTTTGTGTGATTCTTTGTGGAAAAACTCAGTTTCACAGATGTGTCGATTAAATCAACTAATCGGTTAAAATTGTAGTGTTAGTCGACTAAGAGTTTCTTTGGTCGAGGACAGCCCTAGAGAAAACCTAATTGTTTATAATTGTGACACAGCAAGCTTTGTTTTTCTTGTGATTACAATATTATTAAAAGTTCAGTAATTAATTATTGTACTGCAAGAGTATCATGAGCATCATGAAAGAAGAAGACAAGTTGTCTGAAGCGTCAATTTTTTAAAACAAAAATTGAAATAACGACCCTGACAATTGAACTTAGTGGAACAGTCAAAGGTCTTGTGGAAGTGAACTACAATCATTTCGCCCATCTGTAAAAGCTGTTCAAGTGGTCATAAATCATATTGACGCAGGAGTCCATATCAGTAAAAGTAAGCAACTTTCAATCCCGGGGTCAGAGTGTTGTACTTGAGGAAAAGGGGTTAGTTAAAACCTCAATCAGATCACGTTGAAACAGTGAGTGTGTAAGCACGAGGGGAGGGGGGATCTTACCAGAATCCATCCATTGTAAAGCTCCACTAGCTGTTCTTTGAACTGGAAAACAACCATCAGGAGGATCCCACACAGGATGACGCAACTGTTCTGGACGAGCAGCGAAGTCTGGGCCACTGTGGAAACACCAGGAGGGACATTAGGGACAGAAATGTGATCAAAGACAACAGGTTTCTGTCTGATAACTAGTTCAATTACAGCGCTTCCACAAGATGGTTGGGTACATTCTCCGCTTCCCGATCTAATCTAATAGTGTCTTTGCCAAATTCCCCTGAATAAACATTCCACAAGAGGTGCATTTAACTGTGAAAATGAGGGATGGAAATAGCACATGTGCACACTTGCATAATGCCAGTCCCTTTGAAAGTGCTCCACATCTATTTTCAGGGATCAAATCTGCAAAGTTTGGGCATTTTATTCATGATAAAACTTGTGGTATGACCAATCCCTGAAGAACAGCTATGCTTTGATTTGTGCTGCCTTACCTTTGAGTCTGGGGTTTTTGTCCACCCAGTCCCCAATGATGGCCCCCAGCAGCAGCACAGAGCCGGCAACCACCAGCCCGTACACGGCCGTGAGCAGCAGGCTGTTCCCATACAGCTCCACCAGGAAAACAGCCACGGCAAAGTTCCACATTCGGTCACCCTGGCAATGCAAATTGAGATTATTTCAAGGCTATAGGCTGATACTTGATTCAAGACATCCAAGATTAGGGCTGATATGCATAAATAATAAGAGCCCTCTCTGCTTTCATGGGCTGAAAAGCTAACACTCTCTTCAGTCTAATCTGTCCTTTAGAGCTATTTGTAAAGACCAGTATTGTGTGGTGAGCTACACAGGGGAAAACATGTCATTTTGTATTGTAATGACAGTTATGATAGCATATAATGCAACAGTAACACATTCATGTTGTATTACATTTAGTTTGACACTTAAAAAGACACACAATGTAGCCTGTCATCATGATGAACATGTACTTGGATGTCAGGGTTCAAATTTAAACTGCTGTGTGTTGCTGAGTGCTGTTGTTGAAATTGTTTTGTTTTTTTCTTCTTTGAGGTATTTATTTATTTTTTCTTATCTTTTATTTTATTTATTTTCTTTGTTATTTGATATGTGAAATACATGAAATGTCATGTCTCTTTCTTTGAAATTCTGACTAAACATTTCATTGTATAATTTAATTATTAATATTGTTAGTCTGTCTGTATGTGTATATATGTATATATATATGTCTATATGTAAAATTCAATAAAAATATTTGGTAAAAAAAAAGGAAGATGAACATGTACAAATACATGATGGGGAGTGTCATTTAAATAGACAATAATGTGTCACTTACCCATGTTGACAGGGCATGTCCCATGTAAATAAGGAATTTAGCTGAAGTGAAGAAGTCTCTGACAGACTCTGTGAAGACAAGAGAAGAAGAGATTATACAGCTGCAGCTCCATCTCCATCCTCCTCCTCTGATGTGGAGGCTCCTTCGGGGGAATATTTTAATATTTCGCATGCAATGAAAAGTAAACCTACCACAGCATGTCCTTGGTGCAGGGTTATCCATTTTAAAGCTGTCCAAAAGGCAAATAACAGGTGAATATTGTCTTGTTTCTGCTGTCTCTCCTCTGTTGTGATGTAGTAAAGGAGGCTGGCTACTACAGCATCTCTTACTGTCGCAAAACGACTAAAAAACAAGAAAAGATACCGCGTTTCTCCCCCTTCCTCCTTTCCAAACTTAGCTATCACTGTAGCTGAAGTCGGAAAGAAATAGTTTTATAAACTAAAAGGTTGGTTAGTCGCAAAAAAAGACCCCAAAGCTAGGAGCTGAATTCAGCGTCGCTCCGTCTGGACGGTCTGCTCTCTACTGCTGCTCTGCTCTCTGAGGCTCTGTGTGTTTACGTCTCTGCTCTCTGTGTTTACGTCCCGCCTCGAATATACTCACGCTGTCACGTGACCTGTCCATTATTTACATTGTGTCAAAAACAAGTGTGGTCCTCCACCAACCGCACACACACGCACACACACACACACACACACACACACACAAAAGATGGATTATATCTGCACACAAAAAAGGCGTCATTGTTAATATGATAAATAAAGCCCTTAGCTCTCTTTACACAGGGGTGGTGAGCTTTTGTTGAGTTTCTTTTAGCAGCAAGATTCAAGATTCAAGATTCAAGCCCTTTATTGTCATTGTGTAGTACAACGAAATTAGATTGTGACAATCCCATAGGTGCTAAAAAAAGATAATACAATAAAAAAAGAGATAGTGTAATATAGATATATATAAAATATAATAAAATATAAAATATAAAAATACAATATGTATATTGATGAGATTACAGTTTTGCCAGATTATAGTTTTGCCAGATTATTGCACAAGTGGAGTGATGAGCAACAGTTAGACACTTGACCAAAAGCTGTGTTTGCTCTACAAAGATAACCTTTATCTTTAGCTTTAGCACAACTCATGATTATGTCTGGCCTACATTTTTCTGAAGGCCTTCTGTTGTCTGCAGGTTTGTGCTTGCTTACTCACTGCACACCGGTATTCACAGCTTTAACAAGCAATTCCACAATGTAAAAACACTCCATTACACGTTTATTCGACATCTAAGCAGAAGCACAGTAAGTGTTGATGGGAAAATGTACTGAGAGTATCATTATATTATTATATATTATATAATTTGAATGTTATTACTGATGCATTAATGTGTAAGTAGCATTTTACTATTGCACTATTGGTCAAGGTGGAGCTAACAGGATATGCTGTTAGTTTAATCCAGATCATACTTTATAAACCTATCAAATGTTTTTTTATGTGAAATCTTAATCTGCAAAGTAAATTCATTAATTTTTTTTTTTTTCGACAATATTTTTATTACACAAACACAGACAAAACCAACAATACACCAACACACAATGGCCACAAGAACTAAACATCAGACTTAAATCCTTGACACATGATATACATAGCACATAATATACTCAAAGAGATGACTGTACACAATCTAATAAACGACAGCGATGCAACAACAAAACA
Source organism: Hozukius guyotensis (assembly GCA_916700995.1). Classification (NCBI taxonomy): domain Eukaryota; kingdom Metazoa; phylum Chordata; class Actinopteri; order Perciformes; family Sebastidae; genus Hozukius; species Hozukius guyotensis. The sequence goes on from CAKALU010034910.1 coordinate 8,867, forward strand.
TTTAAAGAAAAATAAGAAAACAAAATAAATAAAAGTCAGTGAATAAATATCTCGCCTTACGACCCAAAAATGTCACTTTGCCAATTCTCAATGTAACAGTCTATCAGACCCTTTAGAACAATATTTGTAAGTCTTTTACCAAAGAAGGATGTCCAAGTCTTAAAGAAATCACCCATTTTACATTTAAATCTGTATGTTAGATATTCCATTGGTATTAGGTCAGATATCAGTTTATGCCACCCCACAATTAAATAAAAATGTAGCAGAGTAAAAAGTACAATATTTGCCTCTGAAATGTTGTGGCATAATAGTGGCATACTGAAGTATAGTACAAGCAGTACAAATTTGTACTTAAGTACAGTTGTAGAGTAGCTACTTAGTGACATCCATCACTGACTAACTGTAACAGAGTATAGGCTACAGTTACAACGATATGGTACGTTTGAATCAGTGGGATGAAGGTCAGATTTACACCAGAACTGTGTCACTATTTAAACTATTATACTATCTGTAGAGATTCAATTCAGAGCAATAAAACTGTTCCACCTTAAATGGAGAAGTGCTTTATTAGATGTTTGCACAGCTCCACCTTTCCCAAATCCAGTAATGTCACAGACATTTACATCCTGCACTTTCTTTTTTTATAACTGAATCTGATAAATATCTCAGTGGTAGAAAGAAGCAAACAACAGAAGAGATCAAAGAGATTGCAAAAGTTAAAGATTAACTGAACTCTCCCGTGCATTTGATGCCACACAACACAAATTAAAGTTGAACGTTTCAAACATGTTGGTAACAGAGACAGCCGTTACTGCCTCGACCTGGTGAAGCTGTTTACCAAGAAGGCTGTTGCAATAGAATAGAACTTGGCAGTGAAAACAGAAAAAAAATTGTACAAATCACACATTGGATGACTTGCATTTGTTCACCTATGTCAACAGAACAAAATCACAGCTCTAATTACAGGCTGCATGGATGAGAGCTCCTTGGCCCGTATCCATAAAAAGTAATAAACACTGGCACATGGCTAATATGTTGCTTTTACCTGTACACTGTACATGGATGCACAGTGGACTTTAAAAAGCTGTTATCAGCTGAGTGGGACCCTCAGTGCCCTATGTCACCACTGAAACCTCTTCTCAAGTGATGTATTTTGGGCATTTCATTGGACTGCACTGACAGGAAACAGGGAAACAGCTAGCCTGGCTCTGTCCAAAGGTAACAAAATCCACCTACCAACACCTCTAAAGCTCACTAATGAATTGCATTCACACTTCAAAAATCATAAATGTGGTGTTAATTTGTGAAGATTATCTTGCTGAACAAAACGTGCAAGTGTCATAAACGTGTGTTTGCCACAGAGCTTATTTTCTGCAATAATCCAAAACCCAATGGAAAAATCCCATTGGCTTTTTGTCGAGGGAACCCAGGGCGATGCTAACTTCTTGGTTGGCCTACAAAAATACATCATCCCTGGAGCACTCTACACATCCACAATACACAAAGAGGGGGAGAAACAAAGGGTTAATAGGGTCCCACAGCTCATTTTAGCCTAAAGGCCCCCTGTGGGGTTAATCCGGCCCAGTATTTAGCCTTTAATATGTGACCCTCTTCCAACCAACCAGCACTTGGGGTGGTTTTGTAGTCATTATCTACATATAATCACAACATTTTAGCATGTAGTACTATAAATACATGTCAAAACACATACAGCTGATGGGCTACTAATACATCTGCATCTTATTAATTTTGTACATGTTAATACTAAAAAAATATACAAAGCACTAGTTACTCTCTGGCCTTGAGCAACACATAGACCTACTACTCTGTGCCATCTCATCCTATGAGGGAGCAAAACTGACACTAACAAGGAACATAAGCACATATTTTGAGCCAAGTGATGACAATAGGCACTTCTATCCTTTTGTGATGTATTCAAGGATCACAGAGAGCTCTCGGCCGTTTGAAAGTCTGCACACACTGAGCTGGTACAAACAGATTACCAGCCGCACTATTAGTGGGCCAGTGTGTCAGCCAGGCTCAGCTACCTGTCATCAGCGGTCAGACGGCTACTGTGTCATTTTGTGGCCACGAGACCTGCAGGTATGTCTGCCCCTTGACGGGATCCTTTTTCATCCTGGCTGTGGAACAACAAGCTGTGTTTACGTCGGCTATATTTGTACTTCCAGGACAAAAATATGAGAATGACTTGCCTCCTGTGGCCTCAAGTTAGCTGACGCTCACAAGCCACAGCTAAAGAAGGGATAGAGGTGGAGGGAGGATGCGAGATCTCACCTGAAGGACAGTGTGTGTGTGAGGCCGGATCAGATTATTCATCTATTTTTCATGCAGGGATTCTGTTCTTGTTTTGTGCTGAGCTCTTGTTTCAATTGAGCTAAAAGGTATTACACAACAACTCAGCTATTTCATTGATATTTAGTTGGAAGAACTGATGCTGGGCTCTTGAGGTCTCCCAAAATCTCATGACACTGGACACAGTCAGATTACCAGCCATCTCAGTGACCATAGAACACCAGAAACAGCGATTATAATTATTATCATAACCCATTTTTAGAACATAACAGTTATTGTTTCTGTGGATATCTACCGCTGCCTGGGGTTTCCCAACAGCTCCACCAGAGAACACTAAACATCAAAGGTCACTGTCTGGCTGTGATGACCTGGACACCTTTTTCCCAAAATGACAGCACTTGTTTCCAGGGAATGAAACGGTAAACACCTGACAGCTGTTTCAGATCAATACAACCCTGCAGCTCAGTGGGCAGCGAACCAACACGAGACCTCAGACAGCTGTGTTTGTCTGCCACCCTGCAGGTTCGAAGGGTGCTTGACCCACTGCTGGAGAAAGATCAACATTTGTGTCATCCAGGGTTATTTCGCTTTACCGGTTGTTGACCGCTGCCAGGCCAGTGAAGCTCAGGTCCTCAAAAACCTCTCTTTAATGGAATTGTACCACATGTGACTGACTGGGAGGTTGCTGGTTTGAAACCCTGCATGCTGAGTGAATGAGTTATGTTCTCTCCTGCCTCAATAACTTTGCAAGCACGTTATTGGTGTGGCTCTATATGGCCATGTCGCTCAGTCACTCAGTTCACCACTTTGTTCCAGACTCAAAAAATATATGGATGGACTGTCATGATATTTTGGTACAGACATTCATGGTCACCAGAGGATGAATCTTACTGACTTTGGTGATCCTCTGACTTTTCCTTTAGCGCCATCAACAGGTAAAGATTTTAATTGGTCCAATACCTAGGTTTATGACCAAATATCTGTAAAACTAATGACATTCCCATAAGCCTCAGCTGTACTTTGTGTTTAGCACTAATTAGCATGCTCACATGCCACACATGGTTGGACCGGCCATGTCAACAAAGCACAGAGAAGCTCAGATTACAACACAGACAGAGAGAGAGTGACTTCATTATCTGCTCAGGTAGACATTACTCCTCTATATCTTTACAGTATAGTTGTTTGCTGCTATATTAATGCTCTGGATATCATACAGGTCACCTTCAAAATGCACCTCTGATTCTATTTTATCTTTTTTGAGTAGTAGTTTTGAAATGACTGCATCTGTGCACATGATTACATCAGTGATCTCTGCACTTCATTTCAGATTTTTGTTGCTACACACCCTTGTGATATTCCGGTCACCAGGTTGATTTCCTTATTTCTCTCATCATCTGAGTCAATTTTCCACCTTGGTGGAAACAACAGCATGGGGACTAAATTCATATGACTGACTGGCACAAGCCAAGTTTTATTTACTGGAGTCTTGCCCTATATGGCAGCCTGGTCACTCACAGCAGGAAGGAGTTTCCGCCTCAGCCCAATGACATGCAGGTCTGGTGGAATGCTTGCAAGTAGATGTAAATGTGTAAATGTGAGTGTGAATGTCTTCGTCTGTCTGTGTACAGTATGTGTAACCCCCAAATATCATTATTGGCATCTGCCTCAAAAATCCAGTATCGGTTGTGCCATAATTTCTATGCACATTAATGTAGCCTACACACTCATTGTTGTAAATATGTAAAGAATGTATCTAATTTGTCACTTTAGAAAATTAACAAGATCATTATCAATATTATTATTATAAATTATCATTACAAATTAAAATACAGTTTATATTTTGTTTTACCATGCCCTGGCAGGAAAGAAATGCCTTTGTCTCATGGACTAGATTTTATTTTGTCCAATCTGTAATAGATGGGAAAAAATCATATCCACCTCCGCCCTCCAGCCTCCAGGGGGCAGTACAGTCACAGCTGGACTCAGACCTCAACACCCGGAAGAGCTCTAAGAGCTGCTGAGCATGTGTTTACACTGAGGTCAGCTAGCTTCAACTACATCAGTACAACAGTAGAAGAAACTTAACAAACATGACTTCGAAAAGTCGGGATAGCGACGATAATGTTGAAGGACAGTCTGCACTGAAGGAGGAGTTGAACAAAAAGGTAAAGTTAGCCGCAACATGTTGCTGCTGGTGGCTAATGTGATAGCTACAACTATTAGCTAGCTGGTAAACATGTAGCATATCTGAATGCTGGGATGGCATTTTAACGTTTTAGCATTTTAGCATTTTAAATTAATAATTTTCCCTTAAGAGTTTCTATTCTATCAGGTCAGTGAAATAGATGTGTGTTGCTAACTTGCAGATAAAGGAGCAGAAGGTTGTGGTGGACGAGCTCTCCAATCTGAAGAAGAACAGGGTGAGTAGAGTTGTTGTGTTAAACACAGCCAAAATATACCTGAAATGTACCTCTTTATTTATTCATTTATTTAAATGTGATCATGCCTTGGCACTATGAATAGGAACCTTCTTAGTTAAACTGTTTTCCTGGGTTGTATTGCTGTGTATTAATGTACATTTTATATGCATTTCTCCCCCAGAAAGTCTACGTCCAGCAGAGGAACAGTAACATATTCTTCCTAGCAGACAGAGGTCAGACACTGGGTTCATGCAAAAGTAAGTTGAGAGCTCTAAGTGAATAAATATTATTTTAATAGATAAACTAGCTGGTATCTGTCTCACTGATTAATAACTGAGGCTGTAGATGAACATAACAGATGATTTTTTTTCTGTCTCCAGAGGAACTGGATAACATGAAAAAGGATCTGCAGGATATGTAAGACTGACCTTCACCACGACAATGTGCGGTATCTTTTGTCTGCTGAGTCTGTCACCCACTCAGTTTGAGTGGGACAAAACGGTTCATGAGCATTTGAAGAGAAGAGGGCCCAACTTCAGCCGGGATCTCCCAGTTAGAGGCACACATCCCTGCTACCAGTGTTTATTCTCTGCCCACGTTCTTCACATGAGAGGTCTCCTTACCCCTCAGCCAGTTCAAGACAACGCTGGAAATGTCCTGGTGTGGAATGGAGAGATTTTTGGTGGTCTCCCAGTGATGCCAGAGGAAAATGACACTACTGTTTTCTCTCATTGGCTATCATCCTGCGACAGCCCTTCAGAGATTCTGTCCTTCCTGTCCACTATACGGGGACCGTGGGGGTTTGTTTACTACCAAAAAGCTGGAGACTACCTCTGGTTTGGCAGAGACTTCCTCGGTAGGCGGAGTTTGCTGTGGAAATTCGATGCAGAGGTCAACGCTTTGACCCTGACTTCTGTGGCAACCCACAGTTCTGGACCTGCTCAGTCTGCTTGGCAAGAAGTCCCAGCAGTTGGTGTGTACCGGATTGACCTGAAGGCAGCTACAGAGGCTGGCTCTGTGACGTTTGAGGTTTATCCTTGGGCTCATGGGGGAAATGATCTCGTCTTGAAATGCAGTCAAACTATATTGGAGTCTGTCCCCAGCGGCTGCACTGCTGTGATGAACCAGTCGGGCCTCGTACTCACCTCACCCGTGTGCCCTCTTAATACATCCATCCCAAAGTCATTGAATGAGGAAGAAATTCATCCAAACTCACATTCACATTTTAAGGATCTGGAGCAGCTGCTTGCAAGCAAAGAGAAAAACAATGAAGTGAACCGTCTTATTGATGTTCTCAGTGAGGCAGTAAGGAGACGTGTTCAGTCTCTGCCGTTCAGGCTACAAGACAATACCCCTCCTTCCAATGACCAGGCTAGTATTGCCATACTTTTTTCAGGAGGTATTGATTCAATGATCCTGGCTGCCTTAGCTGACCGTCACATACCCGCTCATCAACCAATAGACCTTCTGAATGTGGCGTTCAAACTACAGCAGCCAAAGAAGCAGAAAGAGTCTGCAAAGAAACCCGGAAAGCACAAAAATAAGCCCACCGATTCTAAGACCGATGGAGCCGATTCCCAAACATCCAGCCCCTTCGATGTTCCAGACAGAATCACTGGGAAAGCCGGTCTCAAGGAATTACAAGACCTGAATCCTGAAAGAGGATGGAATTTTGTTGAAATCAACGTGACGAAGGAGGAGCTGCAGAAAATCCGCCAGGAGCGCATTTGTCATTTGGTGCATCCACTGGATACGGTGCTTGATGACAGCATTGGATGTGCTGTGTGGTTCGCAGCAAGAGGGACGGGGTTCATCACGGAGGACAGTGACCGGAGGCCCTTCACATCATCAGCAAAGGTGAAGTACAAACATCAGACTTTGCACTTTCCAGGAACAAAGGCTTCTGAGCTCTATTTACCTTTTTACATATGCAGGGGATTTGGTGCAACTGTCCCCTGGTCACAGTTAAATAACTTGTCACATATGCCATTTTTTTATTACCACTAATAAAACAAAAATAAATTGAAATTAAGAAATGTTTCACATAGGGCTGTCAATAGATTAAAATATTTAATCACAATTAATTGCATGATTATCCATAGTTAATTGCAATTAATTGCACATTTTTTATCTGTTCAAAATGTACCTTAAAGGGCGATTTATCAAATATTTAATATTCTTATCAACATGGGAGTGGGCAAATATGCTGCTTTATGCAAATGTATGTATATATTTATTATTAGAAATCAATTAACAACACAAAACAATGACAAATGTTGTCCAGAAACCCTCACAGGTACTGCATTTAGCATAAAACATATGCTCAAATCATAACATGGCAAACTCAAGCACAACAGGCAACAACAGCTGTCAGCGTGTCAGTGTGCTGACTTGACTATGTCTTGCCTCAAACTGCATGTGATTATCATAAAGTGGGCATGTCTGTAAAGGGGAGACTCGTGGGTACCCATAGAACCCATTTTCATTCACATATCTGGAGGTCAGAGGTCAAAGGACCCCTTTGAAAAGGGATATGACAGTTTTTCCTCCCAAAATGTACTGCAAGTTTGGAGTATTATTTAGCCTCCTTCCCGACAAGCTAGTAGGACATGGTTGGTACCAATGGATTCCTTAGGGTTTATAGTTTCCTAAAGCTTAAAACTGAGCCCGCTACAATGTTAAAATCCCAAGTTGCGTTAATGCGTTAAAGAAATTAGTGACGTTAAAACAAATTTGTGTTAACGCAATTATTATCGCATTAACTTTGACAGCCCTAGTTTCACAATCCTCAACAACCACATTGACTTTCTTTTCTGTGTTTCGACTTCATGACTGCAGGTGATTTTGACAGGAATAGGAGCGGATGAGCAGCTAGCAGGTTACTCCAGACACAGAGTCCGATTTACGATGGCTGGACACGAGGGACTGATCCAGGAACTGGCCATGGAGCTGGACAGGATCCCTTCCAGGAATTTGGGCAGAGATGACAGAGTGATAGGGGACCATGGGAAAGAGGCTAGGTAAGCGTAGTATCTGTTTCAAATACCCCTGCAATGTTCATCACCAGAGTCTAAAGGGATGACTTGAAATTGCATATTTTGTCTGTGCAACAGTCAAACAGTTAAAACTCAAAAGGTATTTGTTTATAAATGGTGCGCTGTTTGCATCTGCCTTCGTTGGTACATAGCTACATTTCTCTGTGTGTTACCGCCACCTGTCAGTCAGCAGAACAAAGTGAACCCAGTGGTAGGATTTGAAAACCTGCACAACACAAACAAAACGGGACCCACTCATAGAAGCAAAACAAACGCCATTTTCTTTCGACTTATCCTTTTCCATTAATATTTGGCATGTGCTTCGAAGTCTGGAAATTTTTGACGGTATAAATGGTATAAAAGAAAGTATTATTTCAGGAATCAACTTTTCTCCTCTAAGAGTAAAAGGTATAAGCTGCAAGTCACAGCTATTGTTCAGGGTAGTGTCTGACAAATCCAACTCTCTGCA
>CAKALU010034912.1:0-15988 GCA_916700995.1 Hozukius guyotensis
CTCCCTTGCAGGAAGCATATCAGCTCAGCACTCTCTGGAGTCGAATCCACTTGAGGATATCTGAATGAAAGTCGGAGAGGCCCAAAAATAAACTGTCTAATATGCCAGGAAGCTCTTCATATGTGGGCCTGTGTATTGCTAGTTAAAATGCTTGGCTGCGGACCAATAGTGGCTTTCGGCTGCGTTTGTAACTTCACACTTCCCGTCCGGGGAGATTGGCGAAGGAGGGAGCGAGGGAAGGGAGGGATATCTGTCCTCGCTCACCCGTCCCTCCTTCCATCTCTCCCTGCGTCTCCACAGGCAGAGATGATCTCCCTCTTTTTCTCCCCTCTCCATCCCGCCGTCTTCGCCTCCTCCGCTCCCCCAACAGCCGAGGCATTCACGCACCACATAATTGCCGCCTTCCCCCCCACACTCCCTTGCAAGGTCACTCCTCTCCCATTGTGTTACCTCCCAAGTCACTCTCTAAAGGCTCATTCAGATCAGTTATGAGGCTTTTGTAAATATTTAGTGCGGGCATTCGCCGCGCACCACATCACTCTCACTCGCTATATAATTCACTGGAGGATTACCATGCGGTCGGATCGTGTCCTTGATGCAGAGATGCAGCCTGGGCCGCGAATGTCCCGACACCTCAGTTACAATAAAAACCTTGAAAGAGTTGCTCTCTTGTGGATATGAGGATTACATACTTCTGTTCCATTGTTACATGCAACCATATTTATTTAAGTAGGGGATGTGAGCATGCATGGAAAAAGGGAATCAGAGTGTGTGTTTTTTTGCAAAGTCACCGTGCTACTTTTGTTTGAAAATGTTTCATCAGCGGAGTAGAGCTGCAAAAATGTATAAATTAATCGATTAGTTGTTAACTAACTATTTTGACAATCAATTAATTGGGTTGAGTATTTTCTTTTAAGAAAAATAGTCAAAATTCTCAGATTCCAGCTTTTTAAATGTGAATATTTTGTAGTTTATTTTCTCCTCTATGACAGTAAACTGAATATCTTTGAGTTGTGGACAAAACAAGACATTTTTAGGACGTCATCTTCGTCATCTAAGGACATTTTTTTCACCATTTTCTGACACTTTATAGACCAAATAACTATTGGATTAATCAAGAAAATAATCGACAGATTAATTGACGATGAAAGCTCTACAGTGGAGCAAAATATTAATGCTATAATCCCTAATCACACTTGGAACAGTTTAGATTGATTGACACTAATATATAGCAGTTATTGTAATTTATAAAGCAAAATGCGATTTTTTTATTATTCACAATGCAGAAATGGCAAATATTTGCTGAATATATCATTATTCAAAATATATATATGTGATTATTATTTATCATTTATTGCCATTTATTAGGGGTGGGAATCACCAGAGGGCCCTAGATACGATATTATCGCGATACTTACGTCACGATACGATTTTAAGATATATTGCGATTTATTACCTTTTTTTTCAACTGCAAATTATGCAGTTTTTCAACATCTGTTTTATCTAATAAGATACAGTTTTCACTCTGTTCATCTCAGAGTTTTCATTCACATATCTTGAGGTCAAACGTCAAGGGGCCCCTTTGAAAATGGCAGTTTTTCCCCACCAAAATTTAGCGTAACTTTTTAGCGTTCTACCAATCGGTTCCTTAGGTTTTCTAATTTCATATGACACAATATGACAGTTTCTAGTTCCACCTTCTCAAATGTGAGAATTTGCTGCTTTTCTCTGTTTTATATATTTTTTTTTGTAAATTGAACCTATTTAGAACATTTGTTTCGGACTAAACAAGCGATGTTGTTGTGACTGTAAAGTGAAATCAGATTCTTTGAGTCTGTCAAGGCCGTCTGTTTAGTTCACTGTCTGGATCTTTAGCCTGTCTATAGAGGAGGCAAGTCATTCCGGCACACAGTGTTGTATTATTATCGTCATCTACATGCATGATTAACCAACTCGTGTAGAAATGTTTGCCCCGACTGTAATTATGATGTGTTTGCTCTAACAGCGCAGTTAGAAAACGTCATTTATTGCAGATTACAAATAGAAAGCGTTTTTTTTTTTGTCTCGCCGTGTGTGTGTCCATGCGGGTCTTTTTTTTGATGTGTGTATTTTTTTGCCGCCGGCGTGATACGAGTTCACGGAGGCTCAATAAACGGCGTGGCAAACTGTGTCAAGCAGAGCGCTCTCAGCGACTGCGTGAGATTGGTTGATAGATAGATTTCACACTCCGGTGAGTCACTCCTTCGTGTTGGCTTTACACCAGCTTTGGTGTTTTGTCAGGGAGCATAACAGGTGATTATTCCACTCGGCTTGCACGGGGGAGAGGAACGGAGGAGGTGGAGGGTACAGTGAAGGGAAGGGGAGAAGAGGACGAAGGACCTCGAGATGCATGTATGCCGAGTGCCTACCAAATCTGTTCCCCGCTATTGACGGCAATGTCAAATGCATTACTTCTTCCTTTTGCACAAAGCTGGATTAGCAACTTGGGCAAAGTGGGAAAAAGTGAGCGAAGTCCCTGGGGCTCCAGACCCTGAGGGGCGCCTGGAGGCCCAGGTCCACCGCATGTCAATTGGTTTTGGTAATTAGATTCATTGCAAATTTTCCAGGGGATTTTCACCAACCAAGCAGCTCCTGCAGAATTAGCATTATGGTGCTGTCTTGTAGAGGGACCCTGTGTCAAAATCTAGCTTTAAGAGCTTGATTTTTTTACGTTTTATTGTCGACTAATCGGTTGTTTTAGTCGACTAATATTTCTTCACTCGACTTGTGATTTTTTTCTGCTTTTTTTAAGGTCGAGGACAGCCCTGTTATATTGCCCTCACGTGATGTGTATTCCAAACAAAGTTGGGTTTAATCACATTAAAATAACATCCATTTGGTATTATTCCAGCAGCACTGGTTGAATTGGATTAAATGGGCAAAAGCTAACATGACATGGTTGTTTGGAGCATTATTTAGCCTCCTTCTTCGTGACAATGTAGTACGACATGGTTGGTACCAATGGATTCCTTAGATTATTTAGTTTGATATGATACCAGTATCTTCACTCTAGCTTTAAAACTGAGCTCACTACAACCTCCGTTACGACATTTTCTCTTATTGCTTACTTTGGCATTTTAGCCTTTATTGAGTGGAGACAGACAGGAAACACGGGATTAGAGAGGGTCATGACGTGCAACAAAGGTCCCTGGTCAGAGTCCAAATCCGTAACAAAGCATTAAAGCAACCGTCCCAACCGTGCTTCCTGTAAAGCCCTTTGTCTCCTCACCTTGCCTCTGACCTTTCCTAACCTCCCTGCTCAGTCGCCCGCTACAGTCCTTCTGTGGCGAGCTCCGGCCTCAGAGCAATTAGCCGGAGAACCGCGAACCGGCCCATCCGACCCCACTTGGGCATGACGGATTACAGGGAAAAAAGGGGGGACGTACGAGAAGCCTGGCTTTCTGAGTGACAGGTGACACGGTGGGGGGTGCAGCGAGACGCGGCGTCTGCGGATGGACTCGCCCGTGTCATCGGCACCGTTCCTCCCGCAGGAGGAAGGCATGTTAGAGGAGGGCGGCTTCTTTATAATTGGCACCGGATGATATGTGGATGGCCACACACACACGCACACATTCTAAAAGTGCATTTACACATGATACTAGAAGAGAAAGGTTGACAGTTCCTCACATAAAGTCCATAAAAGAAGGACACACACACAGGATGAGTGACAGGGTCGGGCAGCTTTGTGCTCAGACGATGTGGGAAAGTTGTTCCTTCCAGTTCAGATCCTCCATATAAGGCTGGACTCGACTCACAGACTCTCTCTCTCTCTCTCTCTCTCTCTCTTCAGCAGTCTTATTCTCTCAACATACATGAACTCCTTCTCCCCCCTCTATCACCTCCCAACACGCACACCTATATGCTATATATGTACGCGTGCAATGAGGTGATTCCATATGCTCGAGTGGTGTTCACATCGATCTCGCTCAACGCTTGACTAATGCTAGTGTGCCGAACCAATGGAGTGTGTTAGCTGAAGAGGGAGGTTAGAATAGAGTGCAGCACCTTTATTTCATAGTTATGTCAAATCTGAATAAGCAATTCAAACCGTAGACTAAATACAGTATGAGCAAGTTAATAAAGGATGTCCTGGCACATAGCTATATATGTAATGCGGACATGATTCAACCGCGCTTTGTGTCGAATTCTTATGAAAAAAGGTCGTACTGGACGACTAGGAGGTCGTGTTTTGGCTCCGTTTATTGCATTTAGTTTTTGTTTGTGTCGGTTACAGAACAGAGAGTTCTATTGGCAGAGCAGGGTTGTGTGAAAGTAGTTGGTGGAGCCAACATTTTGGACTCTCCATTCCCTTTTAAGGTCAAGAACTTTACACAAAAGCACCATGTGAATTTACTTTTTCTGCTGAAAAGCAAAATCCGTTGAAACGAACAGATTTTTCTTGTCCAGTCTCCATGCATTAAGTTTAGAGGCCCGTTCTGCATGTCCGTGCACATTATAAAGCTTTGGTTTACGGTCGCCGTAGTGAAGCCGGCGCGAGGTGCGCGCATCAGAAGATTACGCCATCGCGGCTTTCGCGTGGTGTGCGAAGGCTCCGCGAGTTGTTGCAAGTTGTAATGTGAATTTACTTAAAAAAAATCACTCATCACTGCAACCCCTTTGATATTAATTGATTTCTGTCAGTCTGTCAGTTTCTCAAAGTCCAAGTCTTTTAAATGTAATAAAAAACAACAGAGAAAAACAGTAAATCTCCACATTTGAGACATTTTCTGCCCATTACTTTAATGATTAATCGATTTTATCGAATAGTCTGCAACTAATCGTTGCAGCTCTATTTGTTGTGCAAAGATGCTTTGTTGTTGTAATGCCGTTCAGTGTTGCCGCCTCACTTTTATGATTGACGCTAACCAAACTTGTGTGTGGTGTTATTTTCACATACATCTTGATGGTTGATTGGCTTAATAAAAATCTTTTCCTGAGGGGCTCCTCAAAAGCAAACATCCACCTGCAAAGTGAAAGAAAGGACGTCGGCTCGCAGCTGTTGGTGCCACTTAGTTGTGTAAGCTGTCTGACAGACTGCGTTAGGCCGAAATGTTCAATTCTCCGCCAGTTTATTAAATAAGATTACATTCTGGCAGTAAACGGACACTCATACTTACTGCTCTCAATCTACTTTCCATTTTCCACTCTCGGCCTCTTTCCCCCCAGCGCAGATGGCTGCTTGCACACGTGTGTGAGCCCCAACACAGATCAACCGCCGCCATAGTACGCATGCATGCAACGCGCAGAGATGTACACACTTCCAAAACACCGGTGGGGAAACCCTTGTTTATCCGTTTTCTTCAGTCTCGCCAGGCGTTGTTACGTCTCCGCTCGCATTGTGATTCAGTTTAGGCTGCTCGCTGTGTCATTCACACATACGCGCTCGCACGGGCACACAAACGCACTGCAATTGTGTGAAATCCATTGCAAAGGAAAACCCTTGGTGAGAAAAACTGACAGCAGGCATAAACTGCAACTCACTTTAAGCGGTTATAATAATGACGCAGCCTCACAGCGTGTTAAAGTGTGTGGTTGGGATTGTAGAGAAAAAAGTCGACGGATGTTTATATTCACTTCACGCTTTTTAAAGAGCTGTTAAAAAAAAAAGACAAAACGTGCAGCGTTTGAGCCGCGGATGCTTCTCCGAGTTCCCACCGGCGGTGTTGTCGACTTTCCCTCTCTCCTCAGCTGCCGCGCGCACACACAGCGTCACCTCGGGGGTGCTCTCACAAAGAGAGTGCCTAATGAATGTGGAAAATGAGAATACCAGTTTGATGAACTCTGTTACTCAATTAGTGCAATTAATTTTCCTGTGGCGCCGCCGAGCAAAATGGAGTCACGGATGATTGAGCCACCGTTTCGCTATCTTATTTTATTTTTAGGCAGCTGCCCCTGCGTGCGTGTGTGTGTGTCTGAGAGGAGCAGCGAGGGAGAGGGGGAGAGAGAGAGAGAGAGAGAGAGAGAGAGAGAGAGGGGGATATTTTTTTAGGTTGAGTCTCATTTTGTTTGTGAATGGAAAAAGAAATTGTGTCCTTGCTTGTTCACTGCACAAGACTAGTTTTTCGCCTTATCTCCGCTAAGCTAATACTGTTCACGTCTGATTTAGTCCGCATTGAATAACAAATCTGTATGCGTTGGGAGAGAATTTGGAGTCTCTGTGAAAGGTTGATTCGCCGTGATGTTGTAAAAAATGAAGAGATATGAAGGAATAATAAACCTTCGTTAATATGATCCAAGGAAAATAAGCAGTATATGGGCTCTGTTGTGTTATAAAGCAGTACTGGTAACACACATTAAAGGAACAGTGTGGGACTTTTCGGGGGATCAATTAGCAGAAATGGAATATAATAATCATACTGTAACTATGTTTTTATTAGTGTATAATCACCTGAAACTAAGAATTGTGTTTTCGTTAGCTTAGAATGAGCCCTTCATATCTACAAAGGGCGCGGGTCCTCTTCACAGGAGTCCACCATGTTGCTCCGCCATGTTTCTACCAGGGCTGGGACGATACGCCTATCTCCCGATTCGATACTATCACGATACTTGAGTGCCGTATTGCGATTTTTAAGTTTTGCGATTCGATATTACGATTTATTGCGATTTTTGTTAACTTTTTTAACACTAGACCACGGGAAAAAGTTGAATCACGGATACGACGTTGCGTTACTCAGACTACAACAATAAAAGCGGTAACTTACTTCTAGACTCAAATGAAGCAAATATATGGATTCTGTTATTAAAAAATTTCTAAATCGTAAAAAAAAAAAATTGCGATACATACGATTTTCTTTTCCCCCACGACTAGTTTCTACAGTAGCACAGAACGGACAAACCAAACATTGGCTCTAGAGAGAGCCTCTCACGTTTTTACGTTAACTGAAGGCCACCGTAGTTCTGCGACACGCTTGTGAAACTGCGGTAACGTGAGCCGCGGAGTGAAAAACTGCCGCCGTCTGACTTCCGTTGCTCCTAAAGTAATGTTATTACGGTAAGAATGGCTTCCGAGCGAGGCGAACGGCGTTACTACAGATTTGCACTCGGCGGCTCACGTTACCGCAGTCTTGGAGAGGGAGGAGTGAGCGGAGGGGTACTCAGCTGGTTGCAATCTGCAACCACACAACTTGATGCTGCCAAATCCTACACACTGTCCCTTTAAAAGTACTGGAAACTTAAGTCAGATCATTGTGTCATCCTTTAGACAAACAGTATAGAAGACGAAACTCTGGAATTTTGGTCTCTTTCAGTCCAAAATGGCGGCGGTGTAGCTCTTCTGCTGGGCATTGATGTTGCAATGGAACGACCAATCGACTTTCACTTCTTGGTTATATGCGTTCTTTGCTTTTTAGATCTCATAGACCTTCTCATTGTCATTCTGTTGCTAGGGCAACATCATTGGTCCAAGTTTACTTCCTGTCAGCTACAGCATTAACAAACATTTCAACAGGAAATACTCATTTAGAAAAAGGTCCATGGTTGAATGATGATGTGCACAGGTTGCCGAATAGCACTATGCAAAACAGCACCGTGTTACTATGCACATGTTGCAACATAGTGTGCATGCACTTGCAAGTATGATTGGTCAGCGCTGTGCATAAATATTTGATGTTGCACTACACCATAGGATAGTGGAGCCAGAGGTTTTTCAGCGCTGCTGTTGGTGTGAAATGTTCCCAACACGCCTGCTAAATTCTTTTCAAATGAATGTTTTATAATATATCCTTGAGGTCAGGTTTTCATACATCAAAATGTAACATTCAAAGGAAATACATGTACTTTCACTAGCTGAAATCAGTGTTTTTTGTTTTTTTGCTGAAGCCTGAGCAGCCCCTCGCCGCTCTCTCAGACCTGTTACCATGCAACCACGTCAAAGTGCCTGGCATAGGAGGGCCAACAGGCGGGCACCCGGCATGCCCGCAGATGGTGGGGCGGTCAGAACAGGCTGCGAGAATGGTACCCCTCGCTGTTCACACACATTCACACACACACACACACACACACGCTGCCGACTGTTGCTTTGTGTGCTAACAGCCAGGCGGGCTCAACTCCCACTCTGCTCTCCGACAGCCTAATTATTGTGACTCGTGTTGAAGCGGTTGGAAGACGTCGTTCTCCGGTCAGCGGCTTGTATTCGGCAGGTAGACACAACATCGAGAACATATCAGAATGGCTCAGTAGTGGTGTTTCTTTTCTGGGTGTTTATGTTAGGGATGCAGGGAGTTAATTAATTTCAAATAGATATAGAGGAGAAAAAAAGCAAATTATGCAATCCCCCTCAGAGTGAGAGATCTGTCACTATATGCAACTGTAGCGCCCCCACTTGGTGCTCAGTGTTAATTATGAAAATGCTGCTTCATGCATCATTTTGTAATCATTCTGCAAAAAAGCAAATTTAAGAACCTCGTTTTATGTCGTATTTATGAGCCGTTATGCGGGCAGATCTCCATCTTCCGTCTCAACAATCAGCCTGGAGAGCGGCTTGAAAACAAACACGGGGTTTTTGAGTGACAGGTGGGTGCCTCGCGGCGCCAGCGTGGCCGCTGTTGGCAGGCAGCGGCGACAGTCGTCCTGCTGCCACACAAGCTGCTCCTACTGGTGAAACTACGGGCGAGTCCAGGCCGGTCACTCCTCCCCGTCCCTTATTCTCTCCATCCATCCATCCATCCATTCATCTATCCATCCATTTTTTCCCCTCCTGCTTGGCCTTCCCTATCTGCCTGATTCTCTAATTTCTTTCCCATGCTATCCCACCTTCCCATTCCCTCTAATCTCATCTCTTTTCACCCTTCATTTACAGTCATTCCCTAACTTCCTCTCTTCTTTCATGTGCCACCTTTCTCTTTTACTGAAAGACTTGAGAGAGTACCGGGAGATCCAGCTAAATACGCCCGTCTTACCGGCTTTAGTGGCTGGTCACACCAGCATTTATGATTTTGGATCAAATTCATTCGAATGGAATTTTTCCCCATTTGAGTTCAGCTGAATTTGAACTGCTAGCAAGCTGTCTTGGCTTGCAAAGGGGAGGCTGAGAGTTGAAAATATAGAAATATCTTATTCAGTTTTTTATGGTATTCTCAGGCTGAAAAATAATTTTCAGTGTAAAAGACCTGTAGCAGGGCTTGTAGTCAGGATGCAGGATTTTGATGCATTATAAAGTAGCATTATCCCTAGTATGGATCTGGAGAAAGACAAAAAAAAAATATAAGAAATTTAGATCTGAGGACAAACTACAAACAGTAAACCTCTCCCTGCCTTTTGGGGCACCTCTCATTAAAAGAAAATTTCCATTTATTTTTTTTACAATCTGAACGCCATATTAGGTCCATCGTAGGTGAAAAAAATAATAATTACGGAGGCGGGGTAGGGGGGGGTGATATTCGGAGAAAAAATTCTGAATTCAAAGTCATAAATTACGGATATTCTCTGAGATTAAAGTGGCAAATTTACCAGAAAAAAACTCACAAATTTGCGAGATTATAAAGTCAGATATTTACGAGAAAAAAAAAATTGTACAAAACCGTGGTAATAAAAAATAGTGAGTTTTCTGTGTTGTTTTGCCCTTCAACTGGCACAGTGACAGTTTTTTTTCTCGTAAATTTATGACTTAAAATGTCGCAAATTTGTGAGTTTTTTTCGGATAAATTTACTACATTAATCTCAGAGAATATCCAAGTTTTTTTTTCTCATAAATGTATGACTTTAATTTCTGAGTTTCTTCTCAAAATATTACCCCCTCCCCCTGGCTCCGTTCATTTTTTTTTTAACCTACAATGGCCCTAATACGCCGTCATATATTTTGCCATACTGATTATTATGATGTTTTCTGTTTTTGGATAATCTGTGGGCTTCTTCACAACCTGTTCCTACCCTGTTGCACTTGGACTTGTTGCCAAATCATAAGACATCACCATTAAGAGCAACATGTTATCATATACAGAAGAAATGTTCCCTTTTAAAGGTCCCATATTGTAAAAAGGGAGATTTTCATGTCTTTTATATTATAAAGAAGGTTTAGGTGATATATAAATACTGTGAAAATATCAAAACACTCAATCCATGGAGAAATACACACAGCCCGTATTCAGAAACTGTGCGTTGGAAACAAGCCGTTAGGATTTCTGTCCATTTGTGATGTCACAAATCTACAATATTTAGACCATTTCACAGTTTTAAAACGTAAACATACCAAATATGTCCCAGTTTATTTCCTGTTGCAGTGTATGTGAATGACATCAGCTGACAGGAAGTAAACATGGACCCAAGCTGTTTCCTAGCAACGCAATTCCGTCGCCATTCCGTTAAAAATGCGCTAAAACGGAGCGTTTCAGACGCAGCGCGAATACAGGTATATTCAGACAGACAGCATGAGAAAAATAATGTCTTTTTTGAACATTAAAGCATGTAAACATGTTCTAGTAGAAACCCCAAATACAAACATGAACCTGAAAATGACCACGATATGTCCCCTTTAAAAGCTACGGCAGCATTGAAACATGCGAAATGCACTTCTGCACTGCAGTATGTGCCAGATTATTGTGATTTAACTCATTTACAGCATCTCTCTCGCCATTCCCAAACACAATACAAGTCTAATTATATTAGAGATCGTTTCTGCCTTGTTGCTATGTTGCCCATGTTGTTGTGCGCCATTAAATATTAATCCATTATTGGTACTTTAAGCTCATTAACTCACGCAAAGAGGTGTGCGAGTATGATTTTCAACGTTGATCCCCGGCATTGAGATTAATGCCGCAGGTGTCTTTCCCCCCCCCCCTCTCTCTCGCTCCTTCACTGGCCGCAGCTCCTTTTGGCAACCCATCCATCGTGTGTGTGTGTGTGTGTGTGTGTGTGTGTGTGAGAGAGTGTGTGAATGTGTGCGAGTGCTCTAGAGGCCTTCAGGTCATGTACTTTATAGGTCTGGGCTTATCTATGTGATTTACAGTCCGGCACTTTGAGCAAGAGAGTGGCAGACAAGCCACGGCATCGATCGACAGCCACCACACCGGGGGAGGAGGTGTGTGTGTGTGTGTGTGTGTGTGTGTGAGGCAGAATATTGCATTAGGGCAAACTTGGCTTCTGCTGCTCAGACTGTGTCCTAATTGTCAGGCTGGAAAACAGATGGCAACGAATGCTACGTCTCCTCTGCTACGGTTCCCCCCTCCGGTGTCCCCTGACAAACACACAAACTTTCATATTACACTTCTACCCCCCGAAAATGATTTATGTTATGCAAAAGTTATTGCATTGGACCCTTGTTTTTTGGGATACAGCGCCGTGACATTCAGCGCCATCGTTTTGTTTGCGCGCGCCGAAGCATGTGTGCGAGAGTGAAGGTCTGCTGAGGGACGCGGCACCCGTGGGTGGTGTTTTAGCGCAGCGTGAGCGCTGTATCGCTACACCTCCACATCACTGCAGCGCCACGGGGGTTGCAGCTTAACGCCCCAACCACTACATACTGTGTCTCCCCCTCTCTCACAACACACACACACACACACAGAGAAATAAACACTTGTTGTGTTGGAACCCTGCAGATCTTATACCACTATCTTTGTTAGAAGCTTATTTGCTTGTAGAGGTCTGTCCTACACTTGGGAGCACTTGAAACACATACAAAACGATGCATACACATTGTAGGCCAATGCAACCTGAAGTTAACTTCTGATTATTACCTCGGTAAGAATTAATTAAATATCTTTTTTCACATTCACGCTTCTATGTACCGAACAATAAGTCATGTATTTGGACTTTTTTTAAACATGTTCAATTAGCTAACATTAGTCAGTGCCATAGGGGAACTCTACCTTCTTTTAAAAAAAGCAATTTGTTCATTAAAATATTTACTTGTTATAGTGGTGCAATGGCCTGGAAGTTATTATGTGAGGTTAGAGCCAAATAGGTCAAACATTAGCATATAATCACACGTTTTTATATCACTTTACTGTAACAAACCAAGTCAAAACATAAAGTTACCACAAGGAACTTTGAACTGGTTATGACACAGTCTCAATGTAACAGCGATGATATTTCTATATAGTTATTCTAGGGCTGTCAATCGATTAAAATATTTAATCGCACATTTTTTTATCTGTTAAAAATGTACCTTAAAGGGAGACTTGTCAAGTATTTTTAAGTATTTTCTTTCTTTATGCAAATGTATGTAAATATATATTTTTATTGGAGATCAATTAAGAACACAAAACAATGACTATTCTTGTGCAGAAACCCTCACAGGTACTGCATTTAGCATTAAAAATATGCTCAGTGTGTTGACTTGACTATAACTTGCCCAAACTGCATGTGATTATCATAAAGTGGGCATGTCTGTAAAGGGGAGACTCGTGGGTACCCATAGAACCCATTTACATTCACATATCTTGAGGTCAGAGGTCAAGGGACCCCTTTGAAAATGGCCATGCCAGTTTTTCCTCGCCAAAATTTAGCATTTTTCTAGTTTCATATTATACCAGTATCTTCACTCTAGCTTTAAAAATGAGCCCGCTGCACCCTCGGAAAGATCGATCGCTTTCATGCGTTGAATGAAATTAGCGTCGTTAAAACGATTTTGCCTTAGCGCGTTATTATCACGTTAACTTTGACAGCCTTAAGATATTCTCTTTGCAAACTGTCAGACCCTGCTGCAGTAAAACGAGAGGTTTTCTAAAGGGACCCTGGTGCTCGGAACCACTTTTGTCCACAAGGACCGCCAAAATCAACACTAAATGAAAGTTCCTCGTAGTAGCATTAAGGGGTACTGTCAGGATACCAGACAAGTTTCTTATATGGACGCGGGTTAAGCTCACAGTTTATACTTTTTCTCTGCATATGATTTTCTCGTAGGTGTTCACATTGTCTGTGGGTGCTCAAGCTCCTGAACACCCATGGGATTGGCACCTGTAGCCGACAGTATTTCTGTTTTGTTTTGTTCTGTGTTGTGTTTACTGAGGCCAAAGTGCGCCCACACAACATGAAATCTTTATATATATATACTGTATATATACTGGTATACTTATACTTTCTCTAATATTTCAGTTGTTTTCACCCGTCCAAGTTTGACTCGAACGTTGTTGTACTTCCAGGTGCATTACAGGGGAAGGTGAAAACACACCGACGTGACGTAAATTAACTCGGAGAGAGATTAATTTGGCTGGTCCTGGTTGGTTAGCGTTGGGCAAATGAACACACACCGCATTGGATGTGTACCGTAGGTGTGTTGTGCATGTGAGTGCTCTGGTTTTCTCTCTTCACATAGTGTTTGTATGGGCTTCTCTATTTTGTGTCTCATGTGCAATTTCACTTAAGTTCCAACGGTGTGTGTGTGTGTGTGTGTGTGTGCGTGTGTGTGTGTGCGTGCGTGCGCTTTTTGTTATCTCACTTGTCTGTGTTCATTTGTACTCTCGGTTATCACTGTGTGTTGTGTGTGTGTGTGTGTGTGTGTGTGTTTTTGGCAGCCTACTACTGCCTTTAGTTTCAAAAGTGTTTCATTCAGAGCCAGATGAAATCCCTCCTGCCTCTACGGCAGCGATCAGACGGCGTATCATGCAGTCGTCGCCGCGGGCTAACACACTCACACATACACAGGTGGATTTTGCTCTGCGTGTGTGTGTGTGTAGTCAGTAATATGGCTGAGGAGCTCATTACACATCCCCAGCTCCCTTTGCTTTCTAGAGCGTCGTCTTATCTCAGAGAAAAAGCATGTGGGAAGGACGGAAAGACTAAAACGGACAGATAAGGAGACTGAGAAGGAATAAATGATAACTGATGTGAAGGCAGCGCTACGTAAAAAGAAAAAAAAACAGGCAAATTGAATCATTATCTGCTTCCACAGCAATGAGGCAGGTAAGCGAGCAGATTCCTCTTAAATAACACCTCAGGCGTGTGCACCATTCAGGAAATTAAAGATGAAAATTAGGCGGAAAACATATTTGACTTCAGTGCCGTAAAATTCCTTTTTGGCAAATGTGTCTATCTAGATGCGGCATCTACGTAGAGGAAGGTGTTCTGGGTAACTGTCGGTCGCAGAGGCTCGCAGTGGAGCAGATGTTAATACCTCTCAAGTCTAAATAGCCTGCCAAACTGTGCTCACTCCCAGCTCGTCAAACACCAAGGCTTGGTCAGTGCCCCTCGGCGTCTGATGCCGACACACCAAGCTGCTCTTTAGCATCTGTATGAGACGCACCGGGCTTTCAGCTAACTCCGATGTAAACCCATCCGCCTCATTATTATAGCATAAAGAGCGAGAAAGTCCACGTCGGGCGGGGGGAAGGGGAGGTTTGGTTGGGTCAAACAAACACAGGACATTCACCCAGGAGACCGCTCTTCGTGTCCCGTGTGAAACCAAGTCGACGTTGACTTATTTTACCATAGTTTTTGTTACGTAACTTAACTGTTCCTAAACCTAACCATGTAGTTTTGTTGCCTAAAGTAAACCTACGTTGGAAGTTTATTTTGAAAATGCATGTAATGAGCAGAAACTGTACTTTTCCTGTGAACATGAATGTTTATTTTGAAAAGACACAAATGCACGTAACGAGCGGAAAACGTACGTTTTCCGGTGAACACGGAAGTTTATTTTGAAAAGACAGTATGCATGTAACAAGCAGAAACTGTGTCCTGTGAACACGGAAGTTTATTTTGAAAAGACACTACAGAAACTGTACATTTCCTGTGAACATAGAAGTATATTTTGAAAAGACACTATGAATGTAACAAGCGGAAACTGTACTTTTCCTGTGGACACAGAAGTTTATTTTGAAAAGACAGTATGCATGTAACAAGCAGAAACTAGGTTTCCTGTGAAAACAGAAGTTCATTTTGAAAGGATACGATGCATGTAATGAGCGGAAACTGTACGTTTCCAGTGAACAGAGAAGTTTATTTTGAAAAGACAATATGCATGTAACAAGCAGAAACTACGTTTCCTGTGAACACGCAAGTTCATTTTGAAAAGACACTACAGAAACTGTACATTTCCTGTGAACATAGAAGTTTATTTTGAAAAGACACCATGCATGTAACAAGCGGAGACTGTACGTTTCCTTTGGACACAGACGTTTATTTTGAAAAGACTATGCATGTAACAAACGGAAAAACTGACTCGCCGTCCCTAACACGTCCAAAACTAGGGGTACCTAGAGCATTAAAGTTTGAAGCGTATTAAACAAGCTAACTCTTTCATCCAACTTCCTGTCAGGAGGTGATTTTAAAATGGAAACACTGCCACTGAAATGAACCCGAAAATCAACAGAAGTTCAAAAGAAAAATGTCTCCAAATAACACCTGCTGTGTGCTTGTCTTTCTAAAAAAAAAAAAGCAAGCAGCACGTCATGGAAGTATTTTTGGTGGACTATTCCTTTAATTCATGTAGTGCATGATATCATATGTGTGTATTTGCGGAGCCTCTAAATCTATGACAAAGTGCTGAAGGCATAATGTGCATATGTGAGCATTTGCTGATGTGAATGTACATAATTACACCATAATGCTCACGAGCATATGTTGGAGTGCGTGTGACCGTGCGTGTACGGGGGTGTGACCTTGATGTGCAAGGACCAAAATGGTAATTTTTGTTGCTAATTAGTTTGTTTATCATCAGCTTTCAGGACCTTCTCTCTCTCTCTCTCTCGTCCACACACACACACACACACACACACACAGTCCAGCAGCGTGTACATGTGTGTGAGTGGCTCACGAGTAATGGCCAGTGGCAGGTAGAGAGGTGATGGATTGCCTGATTAGTGGTCTGGCAGGGCTCTCCTCACAGATGGGCTGTTAGATGCCGGCATCTGGCCCTGACATCGCACACACACTCTCTATAGACAGATATAGGCATCCATACCTACACATGTGAACTCTTCAGAGACGTGGGATGCGGAAATCAAAACTTTTCTCCTCTTTCGCCATCTGTCCCTTGTCTTCACTCCTCTCCCTTGTCCTTCCCTCTGTCCTTCCC
>CAKALU010034912.1:16021-44812 GCA_916700995.1 Hozukius guyotensis
CTCTCTCTCTCTCTCTGTTTGTGTCCCCACGCTTTGCTCGTTAGTCAGTGTAATTACCAAGGAAGGGGAACAGATTAGGGCGTTTACGCGCCAGGATGTTTACATGCGCCGACACACATGCTGCCCGTGTCACCGTGCGAGGGACGCACACACACACACACACAGTCAGCAGGATCAAACACACCAATGCAGCGCAGAATGTGCATACATATATCCATGGCTCGTGAAAAGCATTGCGAAAAACAAACATTGAGCACATGGGAAGGAACACAATTGGGTGTATGGGAATGCGCGTTTTGCACGAAGAACGTACTCACACACGTCATCCTACTGTTAAATTTGAATATACGCATTTATAATTAACCTTTTTGAACCACTAAAGCCTCGTTGAGGTGTTTCTCCGATGAGCGATAACACAAAATATGTCACAAGTTGAGATTTAAAGGACATTTTTGGGGAGATACGGTTAATTGCTTTCAAGCCAAGAGTCACATGAGAAAATGAATACCGCTCTCATATCCGTCTGTTAAATGTGAAGCGAGAGCTAGAAAACGGTTAGCTTAGCTTAGCATCAAGACTGGATACAGGGGGGAATCGGGATGTATTCTGAGATAACGTACTGTAAGATGTTTTAAAACCAAAGTTTGTTCTCCGTGTCAGAATGATGATACATGAGTTTGATGAGAGCCCAAAATTCAGACCCCATTTCTTCCCTGAAATGACAAATTGAAGGTCATTCCAAAGTTTAATCGCCCCCGGCTCTCTCCTCTCCTCTCGTGGAGTCGCACCCGACGCCTCGCAGATCTCCCGCCGCGCACCACTTCCCGCCGCGATCGCCGCTCCGTCGACATGTAATTTAATTTCACATGTGTTTCCGTGACAAACCTGCAGGTGCTCGCCCGGCGGACTGAACCGCTGACGTGACACTGTGTCCCCCTTATCAGTAAATTTTCCCACCAGGACTCGAGACAGCAAGGCCCCCCTCCGGGGAGGACTCATCCAATCACACGGGGGGGGTTTCGCAGTGCGGATCCCAGCGTTTGATAGGCTCCCTAGCGTCTCCATCCGGCGTGATGATAATGTCATGTGTCGTATGCTTATTCAGGCTCAAAGTAATATCATTTGTAGCGTTTTTCCTCCCTGCCTTCAGCCCCTCGCTCCATAAAGCTAATCACAGTGCTCGGCTTTGGATCGGGAAGGGCGAAGAGGGGAGAGAGAAGGGGGAGGAAGAGGGGAGGAAAGCAGGGAGCTAATGGCATTTTAAGGGTGGGGAACCACTCCCATTACTTATGATAATGAAAAGCTAATGCACACACCTTCGGGCTAAAGGTACATGAGATTGTTGTGTGTTCTTACAGCTGCATGCATATTTCTATAAGATAGATATATAGATGGATAGTTCATAACGTGTGCAGTTAAAGAGACATTCAGAGGCTTTCATTGTGAAATCTTTCCTCCGGGTGATATCATCCAGAGGACACGGAGCACCCTCATTGAGTTAATTAAACCTCAGTGAAAAGATGGGAAAGAATAAAAGTCCGAGGCTCATCTAGAGATGCCGCAGTAAAAAAATGCAGTTTTCAAGTTATGAAGTTGCTCCACGCGGCCGAAATGAGTTTCATAGGAATTCAAATAAAAAAATCGTAACAAGCTAGACGTCTAATAAACCGAAGAGCCTCTCCAAATCCAAAACGGGGGAGTTATTATACCCAAGGTATAAGGACACAAGCGTTATCAAAGGAATTGTGATTTAAAAAGCACACGACCTTGCAAGTGTTTTTTTTTTTTTTAAGTTGACATTTAAATCTGTCGAGATGTTACAGTTTTTTCTTTTGTGGTGTGAAAGCAAACGGACCAACCACAGGATTTTATTATACCAGATATGTGATTTTAGCGTGATTATAAAAGCTAAATAAATCCATCTGCTGATGGTGAAATCTGTTCAGGAAGCGATCTGTATTTAGAGCCACGTATTTAAACACGTCAGCACGGGTGGTTTTCCCTAATTAATAGATCAAAAGCTGTGTAAAACTGCCGTGCTTGTATCCAACTCCGTGTACTTTTTCAGTTCAGGCTGTCAAAGTTAAGGCGTCAATAAGGTGTTAACACAAAATCGTTTTAACGCCACTAATTTCTTTAACGCACTCGATCTTTCGTAGGTTGTAGCGGCCATACTAGCTTGTCGAGAAGGAGGTTCAATAACGCTGCAAACTCCATTTTCAAAGGGGTCCCTTGACCTCTGACCTCCAGATATGTGAATGTAAATGGGTTCTATGGGTACCCACGAGTCTCCCCTTTACAGACATGCCCACTTTATGATAATCACATGCAGTTTGGGGGCAAGTCATAGTCAAGTCAGCACACTGACACACTGACAGCTGTTGTTGCCTGTTGGGCTGCAGTTTGTTATGATTTGAGCATATTTTTCATGCTAAATGCAGTACCTGTGAGGGTTTCTGGACATTATTTGTCATTGTTTTGTGTTGTTAATTGATTTCCAATAATAAATATATACATACATTTGCATAAAGCAGCATATTTGCCCACTCCCATGTTGATAAGAGTATTAAATACTTGACAAATTACCCTTTAAGGTACATTTTGTACAGATACAAAATGTGCGATTAATCGGGATTAAATATTTTAATCATTTGACAGCTTTTGTTACAGCAATTTCCACAGTACGCCTATCATGCACGTGTCCGTGCGCTCCCCGACATTCAAACTATGCATTTGCTCCCATCATCTGAGGGCGATAAAGTGCTGCATAAAACTTCTGTCACTCACTGGACTTTATTAAAATGTCATGTTTACCTCAGATTGAGAAGAACCTATCCCAGAGAACTAAATGAGAACACCAAGCAGTTATTGCACATGTAAAGCATATGCAATGACAGGCTTACAAGCTCATACAAGCTTGTATAATTTTCCCTCCCCACATGCACTAATACACACACACACACCCTCCTCTCTCTACTTCCTGTGTCAAGCAGACAGGTTTTTGTGTAAACAATGCGTGGAAAGTGGGTGAAGTGTCCAGAGAGATGAAGGAGCGCAATGACTTCTCTTCATCTGCCTGTCTGCGCTCTCCTCTTTGCCAAATAATACATGTGTATCACACACACACTCTCCCACTACAATCCTGTTCTATTGTGGCGTATGTGTGCGTGTGAGGCAACCTCTCTGTAGTGTGTTACACAGTGGCCATTCATTTAACTACCTTTTTTGGTATCATTGACGTTGGACATTGTCCAGTGTTTTGCAGAATCGTCTAATGCTGACATTCTTACCTGTAGGGGTGTCACGGTTTTGAAATCAGAAATTGATTGAAACAGGATCAGCGGTTCTTTTTCTTTCCACCCCCGCCTACTTGTGTGCGTCCGAAGGAAAAAAACAGCAACAACAACAGACGACACTGCGCATCATTGACAGAAAAACTAGTTTTCAGGCTGCAGCAACCAAAGACGACAGCGTTCATCGAACTGTTTGGCGATTTTAGCCGCGGTAACGCTACCTCCACTTAAAACCCAGTGTTTTGTCTACATCGCTTTGTATGGTAAACCGGGGTTGGTACCATCGGGTACGTCAGTGGCGCATCGCAGCGTGGCACATCGCAGCGTGCTGACATGTTCTTCTGTCTGTCTGTCTCCATCTCTCCCGTTCCAGCGCTGCTACCCCTTCGACGCTGCCGACCCAAAAGCATGTGGCTCGGCCCTAGCACTGACGGGGACTTCATGGTGCATTCAGGTGTGCCTCGTAAACACTGAGAAACTCTAGCTGTAGCTGTAAAGTACCCTCCTGCCATCTGGTGGAATCTTCTTTTTGTTGAAAGTGTAAATGACAGTCGTCGGGGCATAAATCCAACAATCTGTCGATCTTTACGAATCAAGAGTCCATTGTCTAACAGTGGCATGTTTAAATCGAATCAAATTGTGACCTTTAAAATCGAAAAATTGAATCGGGTATTTTGAGAATCGTGACACCCCTACTTATCAGGGCGATAAGGTTGTGTAGGGATGAGGATGCAGTCTATTAGGGCTGGGACGATGCACCCCATCTTCCGATTCGACACTATCACGATAGTCGGGTGATGATTTGATGTGTTTTGAGATTCTACAACAATTACGATTTATTGCGATTTTTTTGTTAACTTTTTTAACATCATGGGGAAAAAGTTAAATTATACACTATTAGGGACTCTCCCCCCCCCGCCCCTCCCTCCCACAAATAAGTGGTACTACTTTTTCGTTTGGGCTCGCTGCGGTTTGTTTTGGTTGACGGATACGGAACGGATATGACGTCACGTTACTCAGACTACAACAATAAAAGCGGTAACTTCCTCCGACCTCCGCCTAGACTCAAATGAAGCAAATATATTGATTCTGGCCTCTAAAATATTGATTTCCAAATTGTAGAAATACATAGGCGAATCGATTTTTTTCCCCGCCCCTACAGTCTATAGACAAGTCCTAAGGACAGGACACAACTAATCCTGTGTCATGTGCAGCGGATGCACATTTCTGTATCGGCAGCTCTCCAGTGGGTCTGTAGGACATTTATGATGCGGCCACAAAGCCCGTGCGGGTGTGTATAGTAAAAACCACCGATGCATTATTGATGTATATTATACGCCGACACTCCTATCCAGATGGTTCGGTATCGCACTCGATGGCTTCGACTTTAAAAAAAAGACGACCAAACCGTGGTTATTGAATCAAAGATAGGACTGTACTATCGCATAAACACACAGCGCCGGCTCCTGCAAAATGCTGCAGGATTTCACGTCGTTACTAGTCTGTGTGCTATAAAAGATCTGTGTGTGTGTGTGTGCAGAGGGGATTATGACATGCTCTGAAGATATACTGTTGCCCCCACCTCCACCGTCCCCCCCCCAACCCCCTTGTCCTCTCAAGGTCGTGGACCACACCGCGGAGAAGGGTGGTCTTTACACACTCTGCAGAACACACTTACTCCCCCTTGTCCCGCATGTTCTCCCTTTCCTAATTTCCCCTCCTCCTCATCATAACCCCCCCCCCACCCTCCCGCTCCCTCTTTTTACTTTCACTTCTCGCCGCTCTCCTCTTCCACCAGCCCCCCGACTTGAAAGCACTCCACACCCCTGTTCATTTATAAATGTGCGTGCTCACGACTTGATTCAAGGCTGATCGTTGGGACCCTGAGCACATTGTGCTAACGACGTCGATTGTGCCGGAGCCCAAGGACGAGAGCGAGTGAGCATTTGGCTGCTTATATTCACAGAGACCTAGCTGTTTGACAACAGTGGTGCATTATAAAGTAATAACTTGTAGTGCACTTGAAGTTCAAGGCCGATGTAGTATTTTGCCTCATTGAATTTTTAAGAGCTTTTTATATGATTAGGTTTGTTTTTCTGTGTCATAAAATGCACAAAAGGAATCTTTCGGCTTTTGGATGTTGAGGATTTCGTCGTGAATAATGCACATGTAGTGGTGTGTATGCTGCGTTTGGGGGGGTTTATACTACTTGGCACACTGAGCACTCTTCAGATTCAAAGTTCTTATTCTTCCTGCCAGTTAAAGGTGGATTTTATGAAGAGATTTAAACACTCTTGGTGAGTGCAGTGTCTGTAAAAAGGAGAGATTTCTCTCTGTTGAGGAGACAGTTTCAGGTTGGATTTGTCTACTGAAAAACACGTGAATCTGGATTGATAACTAACCAAATGTATACTTGCATATGCTGTTGTTAATCAATACCCCGAAAGGTGTCATATCAGTTAAGGGTGGGAATCACCAGAGGCCCCACGATACGATATTATCATGATACTTAAGTCACGATGCAATCGTATTGTGATTTTAAACCTTTTGCGATACGCTCAGTATTACGATATATTGTGATTTATTACCTTTTTTTCAACTGCAAATTATGCAGTTTGTCAACTTCTGTTTTTTATCTAATAAGATACAGTTTTCACTCTGTTCATCTCAGAGTTTTGATTCACATATATTAAGGTCAGAGGTCAAGGGACCCCTTTTGAAAATGGCCACGGCAGTTTTTCCATGCCAGAATTTAGCGTAAATTTGGAGCGTTATTTAGAGTTCTTCCCGACAAGCTAACGAAACATGGAACCAATCGATCCCTTAGGTTTTTTTTAGTTTCATATGATACCAGTATCTTTACTCTAGCTCGACCGGGCGGGTTGTTAAGGTTAATAGTTTATATAATAAAAGATTGATACTTGACGTCTATTCTTGACGAATATTGCCACGCAACATATTGCAATACTATGCTGCATCTAGGCCTGCACCAGTGAAATAAATGTCCACCAGTCACTGTTAGGCATACCCCATTCTGGGAATGCAATGGTCAAGCAAAAGCTGGACTGATCACAGAAAAGAGAGAGTTGGCAGGCAAGAGAGGAAAGGATGGCACGACAGAGAGCAGACGGTTGGAAGGTAAAGGTAGGGAAATGAAAGATCCACAAAACGGGTGAGGGGATCTGTGCAGCCACGGATTGATATGTCCACTAATCCCCGACTGTGTTGACAGGTGGGTCCAGTCAACCCTACACTGTGGCTTTGCCAAGCGAGGCCCTCGGCCCACAGCGGACCGGCCATGCCAGGTTTCAGCTGTGGGCATGGGGGGGCCTGCGAGTCTGCCCGGTGTACCACTTAACAGACAGAGAAACAATGTTTACTGGTCAGGGCCCCCCGGCGAAATGGTATTGTTTGGACATGACTCGCAGGCCTTATGGGACTTTCAAGATCTGCCAAACAGACGGTAGTAAAATGGCAGCGGCGACACACATCACAACAAAACTTGCATAACTCTTCCAAGCCACTTAAAACCAGGCGAATCACCAAAATCTTGGCATCACAAAGATACAAACAAATAAAGAACCAAGACTGTTCATAGTTGATTTTAATGTATTCCACGAGGATGATAATTAGGTTTTCCTGCTAACGAGAAGGAGCTACCACCTGGGTGGGAAGCTAGCTTTGCCAGTACTTTGGCACGTTTATTCAATTATTAGCTCAAGCCAAATTTAAGGAGGTCTTTTTCCAAAATCAGATGTTCATCATTTACTACAAAAAACAACAGATTTAACTAATTTCTTGCCGGTCAAGTTGTGGTACCTTTGCAAAGTTCTGGTACACTCTCAAAAGCATGTGGACGCCCCAAAGATTACACCCAGATGTGATTTTAATTCCAAACCATGGGCATTAATCTGCTGCTAAATCAAGGCTTTCCTCAAGACTTTCAGACCTGGATGCAGGGATTTGCTCCCATTCAGCCAGAAGAGCATTGGTTGATCATTGAGGTTGTGCGTTCCAGAAAAACATTCCTTTATGAACCTTGCTTTTTTGCAAGGGAGCATTGTAACGCTGCAACAGGAAAGGGCCTTCCTTACACTGTGGCATTGAATCTTCCGTTAATTAGAACTAAGGGACCTAGTCCGGTTCCCGCCACGATGACATGCACCGGATCATACGAACTGCCCATCCCCTTTCTTCCCAAAATGTCCCACCGCGGATACATCGCTTGTTCCACATCTGTGTGTTCCTTGGCCGCTATACAGGCTTTGAGAAATGGCTGATTGGGCATCTGTGAGTCCCTGGCTGTGGCCCAATAGTCTTTTTTGCTTAGGAAGGTTCCTAACTGAGTGAAATGACCCGGAAGTATCTAAGTGGCAGCCATGATAAGAGCTAAGGAAAGGTGCTTCAACGCTTCCTCTCTTATCTCCTTTAGCATAGGGCAGTGGGTCCTAAACTCTTTCACGTCAAGGACCCCTAAACTAACACAAATTAGACCCCCATTTGATAAGATTTTGTTTAGGTTCACCCATTTGGTAGGATTTATAGTGGTGCTTTTGTGTGATTCGTTGTGGAGAAACTCAGTTTTACAGATCTGTCAATTAAATCAACTAATGGATTAGTTAACAAAGAATTTCTTTGGTCGAGGACAGCTCTATCGCATTTCAATGTTTTATTATTATAAACCCATGACCAAAATAGTCATGCATTCTACCATCGTGCTACTTATGGATGAAGATAATGATTCCCCCTTTTGCACCTGGAACCCCTTCAAGGACTCCTTGGGGTATGGCATAGGGTACACTGGACCACGGTAGACCCACATCAATAACATCCGCCCTAAGTCCTCATGAATTCTCCTTCACTCCTCTCCTTGACCTCATGACGTTTTTTCCATCGAGGTTGAATAAGTGCATAGGAAAAGGCGTAGGACATCATTCTATTTGGCCCCTGAGTATCAAGGCCCCGTCTTGATCTTGTTCACTTAGTATTCCACCGCAGAACAAGGAGGAGGAACGATCAAGAATGTAAAAAAAAAAATCGCAGTAGAAGAGGAAGAAGACAGAGGGTGGCTACCTCACCCCTTTGTAACCCGTTCACTGTGCTTCTTCGACACTCGAAAGAACTTCCACCCTCTGGTAACTTTTCAAAGGCGCCAGTAATGGCCTTTGAAGCAGCCATCAAAAATAAGTGTTTTTTATCCTCTCCTCTCTTTTCTGTTTTTTTTTTGTCAGGCTCAATGCTCTGAGGGGTTTGTCTGTGAGTTGTATGTATGAGAGGAAGAGAGACAGAAGGAAACAATAAGAGACTGAGAGGGTCTCACAGCCAGAGAGCAAGGAAGTGCGCTTTTCCTTTCTTCTGCACCTTTAGACCTTTTATCTTATTTCTCGATTCCTCGCCCTTTTTTTTTTTTCTTCAAGGGGTTTTTCAAGACCAACACGAATGCCGAGAGAATGAGAGGGAGACGTATTGTGTTTTTTTATGCTATTGTTTTTGCATTTTGCTCCACATTTTTTTTAGCTTGCTTGAGCTTGATAATCTCAGACAAACCCTGCCATTGTAATGCACTTCTTCACAGAATGCAGCTAGAAGGCAGCGCACACTGTTTATTGTGTAATTAGCTGCTGCCAAAGTAAATCACACGCTACTTTGAAGCGCCTTTCAATCTACATGTCACTCCGGCACATCAACATGTGGCAGGTCGTTCTTGAGTGGAATTCTCTGGCTCGAAAGGGAGTGATGCTTTTCTTTTACACGTCTGACTGCAGCAACGATGATTCTTTTAGGGGGGGAAAATATAACTTCTAGCCTCTGGAAAGTGCACAACGAAAACCCCACCAAAGATCTCGTCAAAATCAAATCCCCCCCATTTTGACAGCTGGAGGAAAACATGGCTCCTCTCACTGTCTCTCCTTTTTCACTCCAAAGGTCATGGAGGGAAAGAGCGTTGTATCTGTCTCAGATGTGTTTTCAGTATCAGTTTGCGGCGCGTCCTCAGCTCACCCCGCTGCACATAGTCAGGCCGGATGACGCTTCATTTGGTGGGTGACTTCTA
This sequence comes from Hozukius guyotensis, assembly GCA_916700995.1. Lineage (NCBI taxonomy): Eukaryota > Metazoa > Chordata > Actinopteri > Perciformes > Sebastidae > Hozukius > Hozukius guyotensis. Next base: position 25,367 of record CAKALU010034912.1, read on the forward strand.
ATATAATTGCCTGCGTGTTTGACTGAGTGCTCGGATGTGTGTATTCCTTTTGCGTGTATGTGTGCGTGAAGGTAATATCCGCTGAACAAAGCACTTTGTTACACCTCTGGAGTGGATACTTCCAGATTCTTTGCTCTCCTGTAATCTCTTACTCTCGACGAAAGCTACTCCAATACAGTTTACAGCTGATCTCTAAACTCTGACTCGTGAATATCTGACACGGTCGGCATTGTGTTGAAACACTAAAAACATATGGGTGTTTTAATGCCAGTTGGCAGAAGTAGCATGACAAGTGTTACAGCTCTGCAAAAACCCATCCTGCTCAATGTGGAGTGGGTCATAGTGTGTTACCATGGCACCGCAGAGACCACATTTTCTTTTCTCACCTCTTCTGAACTGTTTCTTTTAACTATGACCACAATCTTTCTTTAATCTTAACCAAGTAGTTTTAGTTGTAATATGCATTCTGGAAAGGCATCGACAGACAATCTTGTCCTACTAATATAGGGGCATCAGATCAGAAATATGTGTACCGGTTTTGCTGTCTAGATTGTGGGACATGGTTGAAGATGTCTGTTAGGTTGAGCTATATATGAAGAAACAGAGAAACATACACCTATTCTAGAGAGATTCAACCTCAACCAAAGACATTCTTAGTCAACTACCACTCCTTAATCTATGTTTGGGCACATATTGCCTTTATCAGGAATGATTCTGAATGATAACTATACCCCCTGAGGGTTTATTGAAGGACTGTTGTATTAGTTTGCAATAGTTTTAGCTAGGTGTACCTAATCGGGCTGTTCTCATACGCCGTTTGTAGCTATACTTACGAAAAGTAATACACTGTAATTTGTTTGTATCCCTCAGAATCAATTCATATGTAATCCACGTAATCGTGAACTAGGAAGTATAAAGAGTGACAAACACCGCGTATAGGGAGGAAGTCGGGGTGGTCAAAAAACACCGGACTTTTGCCTAGGAGATCGCTGTCCGTGTCCCGTGTGAAAACAGAAGTCAACCTTGATTTGGTTGTCAAGTAACCTCCGATTTTAAGTTACGCCACTTCTGGAGTTATTTTGACCCAAACGACAATATTTTCCTAACCCTAACAAAGTAGATTTTGTCGAGTAACTTCCGTACTTAAGTTACACTACTTCCGGTGTTATTTTAACCCAAACCACGATCTTTACCTAAACCCAGCTAAGTAGTTTTTGTCACGTAACTTCCGTACTTAAGATACGCCACTTCTGGAGTCATTTCAACCCAATCGACAATATTTTCCTAAACATAACTAAGCAGTTTTTGTCATGTAACTTCCATACTTACCACTTCTGTAGTTATTTTAACCAAAACCACGATCTTTACCTAAACTTAACTAAGTAGTTTTGTTGCTTAAACCTAACCAACACTGAAGCGAAAATTGACACGTGCGTCACGTTTTGCTGGACAATTGTAGGAAAACGTTTGAAAAATGAGGAATGACTTTTAGTAAGATATCATACGAACCCTTGTATGACGATACGTTGACCTAATAAAGTGGCAACAAAGTATGTATGACTGATAAGTAAGTAGCAAATTTGCATTCAACAATTTTAGAAACCTTTTTGTCATGTTTATGTTCCATTTAACAATTAGTGAATGAACAATGTAAGTAGGCTGACCTTATATAAGCGTATCTGTATCTTATGATTGTACTTCTTTTAATAACTTTGTGGCTCTGCATCACTGCTTTGTTTAATCACCTTTTTCTACAATAACTGTTATTATCAGAGGGGATGTTTTCCCCAGCAGAAAGTAATAGCCCATAGCTGCCCATTATGCTATTTTAACTTCTTTTTTTTTTTTTTAACCAGGGAATGTGGTGCTTTGTAGTTCCCCCAATGCGTTTATGGTGATTTATATCTTAGAGGGAGGGATGATGAAAAAGTAGTTTTTCACACATGTAAGACTCCATCTAGCGCTGCCCTCGCAGCCCCCGTACCTGTGCCCCCTTCCCCCAAGACACCCAGGGAAGAGGCGGAAACGAGCGTAGGAGACGGTACACATTTCTCTTTTGAACTTCACAGGAGTGAGGTGCTTTCGAAACACTCCCAGGTGCAGATTTTTTCTTAGATGTGAGGAGGAAGGGCCGGGAGTTCAGAGAGAGAGAGAGGGACAGGAGAAGGAGTGAAGGAGGGAGAGGAAGAGATAGAGAAGCGCAGAAAAAAAAAGTGCTGGCGAAAGAGAAAGAAAGAGAGGGCGAGTGCGAGAGAGAGCAGCAGAAAGAGTGGGAATGGATTTGTGTATCCCGCTGGGGGTGAAACGGTAAGCCACTTTCTATGTTTTGGTGGAAGTGGATTGATTTCCCCTTCTGTGACCTCTGTCTCACTCGCTGCCGTTACCAAGTGTGATACAAAAGTCTTTTAACTGGAGGTAGAATAGAAATACAGCGGCTGCTGCATTTGGAAACAGCAGAAAGCGGTAGCGAGTCCAAATGTTCTCAGGCGTCGTGCAGAACGGAGTCAGAAAGGTAGGCCTACAGGTTTAGCCTTTGTGGAAGTGCCAGCTTTTTATTCCATGCCTGCTGAGCCCTATCCCCAAACAAACAAGGAACAAAGGGAAAAAAAAAAAAGGTGTGAGGAATCTGTGTACCTTATGATCAGCGCATATCTGTTATGAAAAATATATAGAAAAAAAGTTCAGTTTCCTTAGTTTCATGAAGGAGGATAAAATGAGTAAAAATGAATATTCCTTTTTTATAGGTTCTTGAGGGAGTTCCTATCCAGTGAATTCCCATTGATTTTTATTTTATTAGAATTCTGAAGGTTTTAAATATATATTACTAAAAGATAACATTTGCAATAACATTTACTCAAAGTAACTTTTACTCCGGTCAAACCATGTCACTAACATCTTACTTAATTGAGTTAATGACTTAATGAGGCTGAGAGTCATCCTCTAGAATGTGAATAGTTTACAAAAGCATCATAACCAATTCACAAACTATTTACAGTTTCTTTCCTCCTATTAATAAGCGGGGCCATCTGCGTTCTTTTCACTTTTTTTTTCAAATGGAAACGCCCATTCAGCCATTAGCAAAAGTTGTGATGAAGGTTACCAAAGTAAGCTAATCAATAAGGTTATTCATAATGTGAACGCTAGCACTAACTGAGTCAGTGTTACTTGTGCTAAGCTTGGAAATAACTGAAAGGGTCAGTTTGGATTTTTTTGAAGTGGGATTGTATGTGTACTCCCATTTTCTGAGAGTTAAAATGACTGTTTTTGTGAGTGGAGTCTGGTGGCTTTAAAGAGAGCAATATAACGGCTTCAGTTCCCCCATCAGAAAGGGCTGTCTGAAGGCGAGGTAAAGCGTTAAAAAAAAAAAAAAAATGAATATCAGTTTAAGTCAGTTTAACTGAAGCCGTTATATTGCTCTCTTCAAAGCCACCAGACTCCATTGACAAAAACAGCAATTTTACCTCCCAGAACACAAGAGTTGCTGATCGTCCGCTGCATCATTTGGTCAGTTTGTTTGTGTTATTGTGTGACTTTCGGATCCGAAACTAACGCGGCGTCCAAATTAGCACATTGCTTAGCGTCCGTGCCGGTACTCCTGTCTTCTTCTTCTTCTCCTTAATACACGGACTATAAGGATGTATATATATATACTGTATATGTAGCAGCGTCATCATGCAGAAACGTACGTCAGGTCATGTGGGAAAACGTTTTTAGAAGTGCTTGGGAAAATAGCATTTTGATGCTAAAACATACGTACTTTGACCAAAATTTGAATGTTCGGCTTTTAATACATAAGGAACACCACTGGGAAGCTACAGAATGAGATAAACACCATCCTGGATCACCACAACAACACGCAAGAAGGGCTTATAACCAATAACTGTCGGCATTCTGCTGGGACTGAAAGGGTTAAATAACTTCATTAATTGTCTAGATTTCAGCTCCTGAATTAAGTTGATTTTCTGTAGTTTTCCTTTCCGGCTTTGTAAGGCCGTTGATGTGTCAAGAAATTGGAACTGAGTGTTCCTAGAGACTAAAATATCTCTTTTGTGCATTATTCAACGAACATTCACTTACTAATTTGAGTCGCTATTTTTCCTCGACTCCACCTGCGCTCCCACGGCGCTGAAATCCTGCACGCTCTCCGAGCCTCCTTCAACAGGTCATGTCGGCACGTCGGATCAGTGAAACATAAAATTAAAAAGACTCTTAGCCTTTTGACACCCCATCACAGGGCTCCAAAAGTTAATCTGTCCTCTGTTGAATTCAAATTAACTTGACCTTCCCCTTTACAGCCCGCGTGTTCCGCTGAACCCTTTAAATGGCACGGGACGGAGCGAGCGCTGTTTGCCTAAATGATACAAGCCGAGTCGCCCCCCGAGGCTTGGATGCAAACACAAATTACCTTTAAGAAAAGAGGCAGGAGGTGGAGGCGTCACAGGTGAAGGTCGAAGCAGCCGTAGGCTACACAGCGGCCCCCACCGTCCCCTCCAAAAAAGAAAAAAAGCTGTGAGCGAGCTGGCTCGATATAAATCTCCGAGCTGTAAAACTGGTTCTGTCTACACTGCCCACCCTCATAAATTGGCATCTCCCTGCCAGCCCCGCGTCCCACCACTGGCTTCACACATGCTTTATGACAAGAAGATCAGACCGCTAAATGAACGGAGGCGAGGGGGTCGTAAATCGTCCAGGTGACGACGGAGATACAGTGAGGGAGGTTGTTTCAGTTGACTTGACCAAAGACGAAAAGTGAAGTTTGGCCCTCGGGATGGAAAGACACAAAAAGTCGGAGTTGAGGGGAGAGAACTTTCTACATTTATACATCCCTTGGTAGACATGCAGGACACCGGCTGTATTCCAAACCGCCTACTACATACTACTGACGAACGCAGTATACAGTACATACAGTACATACTGCATACTGTGTTCCTGATTAGTATGCAGTATGCGACGGTTAAAGCGTTTTATTTTGCAGTATGCTAGACCAGGCTTTAGCCTTAAAACTAGCAGTGGACAAAAAAAACAAACTTGTACCACTATTGCAATATTAGCGAATAATACAACTTAGATTTTGTTGCTCCCGTTAATTTATAATGGACATTTGTGTTGTGATATTTAAACAAACTATCCGTCGACAAGGAAATAAAAGCCCTTCGTCCACGAGACCGGTCTCTTGAGAGCTCCAGCCAGCTCATAGCGGTCTGTGAGCGTGACCGTTTGTGGAACTTCTAAACTCCGAAAAACGTCGGAGCAAATGTTCGATTTCGCCGTCTAATATCGTAAAAACTGTAAACATTAAAAATCTACACAGTTCATTCCTCAACTCAAAAATATTCAGAAGTGAATTTAGTGATGAAATAGCTACGAAAAATGTAAAAAATAGCTGTTTTTGGCTGCTGTTGTTGTGACCGTAGCCCGTACCGTTCCAGCGCTTTGCATTGTGGGATACAGTAGAGATATTTTACAAATCAGTACGACATCTGGGTATTTTTTGTCTACTGTAGATTTTGCTTTTGTTCGTATACTGAATACTACATGTTACATTTTGGCCAAATCAGTACGTACTACTAGTATAGTATGCGGGGTCTTATACAGCTATTGCGTCATCATGCTAGAAACCTAATACACCTAATGTACTTCCTGTCATCTATAGAGGAATTTGCCTTTCAACCACCAATTTTACGTCGTAATGAAAAAAAATGGATTCCCTCAAAACCCATTAATATACCGTCCATATGTGAAGACAAGTATGTTGACATAGAAGCATTTGCTAATCATACATTCATTTACTTAAGTAATGGCGTCATTAGCATAAATGGTTGTTGGTGATGTGTGTGGGCGCCTGTGGCTTTGTGGATGAATACAGATGTGCTCGGATTTCATTTCGGCGCGGCTTTAATTACGGCGTCTCAATTGATATTGAAATCATATCGCCGGCTGTAATTTTCAGATTACAGGAGGATGTAATGAAAGGCGCCTTCAAAACAAGCCGGTGTTGCAATAGGGAGGCTGGCATGCAAATCAAATGCCACTACCACGAGATAAACTTTAATTTAATTCAACTCCCGCAGGACTCGGCGCTTCGTGCCATCGATTCGCGTCACCATCTGTATTCCGGTGTTGTTCACACGGATCAATACGGCTCGGATTCTCATGCATGTGTTAACTGACACATCTACTGTAGTATTGTTTTCTGTCTGGGATATTTAGGGGCTGGGAGTCGGCCCCCTTTTGCCGAGATGCAAGAGTGGGTTTCACTGCTTTGTTTTGGAACGGACTCATGCTGTGTTCCTCTCCGTGCAGAGGAGGGAAATTAATTTACCTACAGCGGGCAATTGTGCTCACGCAAACTGTTTTTGAGGAGCCATTTTTCATCCTTTATGGGGCCATTTCATCAGGATCCCTGTTTGAAAATAGACAAACTCTCGCATTAATTTTAGAATTATGACACTGTGGCGTGCAAAAAAAAAAGCTGCTCTTTTCAGCTCTCTAGCCTTGTGTTCAGGGTCAGCCGTGCAGCCACGGAGGCAGTTTTGAGGGCGGTTTCTGCTGTCGGAGATGGAAGAGCGGTTATGGCAACCCATCTCGTGGACCATGTCAGGGTTCCCAGTAGCCTTTAAAAGCCTTGAAAAAGTTTTTGGGGGTAAATGATTGAATGGCATTGATATAACTTTGAAAAACAAAATCTCTCGTCTTTCAGAGGTTGTAGCAAGCTCAGTTTTAAAGCTAGAGTGAAGATACTGGTTTCATATGAAACTGGAAAACATAAGGACTCAATTGGTACCAACCATGTCATACTAGCTTGTTGCGAAAGTATCAATAACGCTAAGCTAATTTTTGGCTTACCCGAATGTTCTTTTGCACAAACACTTTCAGTTACTGTACTTCTACAGTTTCTCCTGGATGCTCTCAAACTCAGTCCTCACCTCATATATCCATCCATCCATTAAATGTATTATTTGTGAGCCCTTCTCCTACTTCCCAGCTCACCGCTCTCTTCTTTTTACTGCATGAAAATAATACATTTTCCTGCCTGTGTGTCTGTGTTTCCCCCCGGTGAATGTGTGTGGTAGCAGAGAGGTTTCCGCTCGTCTCCCGGGCTCCGCTAATTAAAACATCTCCCGTCTTAATTTCCCCTCATATTAACATCACACGCGAGCATCTCCGACTTGTCTAACTTGGGTACAACTGCTGTAGTTTGACACAGTTTGCGCGTGTTGTGGCCTGTGCGCCTCTGTGCTTTGTGTACGCTTGTGTAGTCTCGCAGACATTAGCTTGGCGAGACCAGCTCTCCCACAAAGAGATTCCATGATTACAGGACTAACCCAGATACTTGAAGATGCATGAATAAAACGGCCTGAATATCAGCCAGCCCATCTGACATTCTCCCCCATCAAATCTCCAAAAAGATGACATTTTCTTGAACTTCTCACTGCGTGCCGAGACGTTCACAAAGTCGTCTGAAGATTCCCGATGTTGCATGAGCGACGTGTTGCCTCTCGAAACGGCGAACCCCATTAAAGGTGGCTGCTTCTAGCGCGAGGGCCTTCATTAGCGCGCGGATGTGGCCGTGTCATTAGCGCCATGTTCTCCCTCGTCCATCAGCGCTCCTTTATGGCACATTTCACTCCCAAACTAGGTCATTCAGGTTTGCTCGGCAGATGGAATAGCCCGAGCGGGCGTGGAGACATAAAGCGAGGAGGTGCGTAATGATGCACACACAAGGCTTTTGTACACAGACGCATAATCACACTTGTCTTTCCTCCATGAAAGAGACACGTGCATGCTACTCCCCGTCCCCGTCTCTGTTCGGGGAAAACGCAGCCACACATGGACACACTATTATTCTTTCCCCCCCCCCACTCTGCTGTCAAACTCCCGTCCCCGCGCACAGGCTGCGGAACGCAAACACACACCCGTTGAGACAGGCGTTCTCCCGAGGGCGGAGCGGAGTAATCATGCCGCAGCACCTCTGGCAAGGCTAATTAAACCGGCACATCTGTGCCTTACCCCACATCTGGAGCAGGTGGCGGCGTCGCCTGCAGAATTTCCCCTTCCCCTCTCTTGCCACCGCAGCCTCGTTACCGCACTGCTAAACAATGACGACTGCGAGGGCGCACACAGACCTCCCTCTCTTTGTCTTTTGTCTTTATTCAGTCTCCAGTGAAAGTTGATGGCACATTTAGCTTATGCAAGGGCAAGGACGGGCCGAGCTCCCCTGTGCACATCCGTGTTTTCCAACCAAAAGAAGTCATTTAACTCATCCATCCATCCATGATCTGTTACCGCTTATTCTGGTCAGGGTTGCGGGGGGGGTTGGAGCTGATCCCAGCTGACATTGGGCGAAGGCGGGGTACATCCTGGACAGCTCGCCAGACTATCGCAGGGCCGACACATAGAGACAGACAACCATTCACGCTCACATTCACACCTACGGGCAATTTAGAGTCAACAATACAATGTCAAAACCTGCATGTCTTTGGATTGTGGGAGAAACCTGAGCACCCGGAGCAAAACCACGCTAACACGGGGAGAACAACTCCACACAGAAAGGCCCTAATCCAGATTCAAACCCTCTTGCTGTGAGGTGACAGTGCTACCATCGTGCAGCCCTAATTTAACTCACCTGAGAACTAATTATCTCCCCACACTTATAAAATTCTATACTCGGATCAACAGCTTTTTCCCGTCACACAGAATTTTGAAAAGCTGCAGCCGCTCCCATCCTCCCGTCCTCGCCTCCCCGCCTCGCCTCTGCTGGATTCCGACACAAAAGTGAACCTCTCGAAAACCGAAATCTCTTTAAAGACGGATTCAAAGTCTCAATCGGGGCCAGTGGGGATAGGTGAAGGTTTATCCGAGCGAAAATCAAGTCAGACAGCGAGACGAGGTTGGTAGGAAGTGACGGGTGTTGAATCAAAGCCAGCAGGAACAGCAGGAGCGTTCCATTACACCGTTCTCCTGGGCAAAAAAAAAAGTGTCTTTATTTGCATGATTATGATTGTGTAAATAAAAATGAAACCAATCAGGTCATTTACTCTAAACTTCCTATAATCCTCACTTTTGATGTCTTTTAATAATGCGAATTCACACGTCCCATGATCCCTCTGCATGCTCTGCATCACACTTTATTATCCCCCCTCACTCTACTAAATTGTTATGGGATTTTCTATTCAAATGACTTCCTATTTGGGTAATTCTTGGTGACCCTCCAGCCTTCACAGCCTGTCCCTCGAGGCCCAATGACATGCCCGTAACAAGGAGCTTATTGCAGCGTTATTGCCCAGGCATCCAGGAGGTTCCAGGGGCCTGAGGGCACATGTGATGGAGCTGACAGGTCCCGGGGACTCGACTGTCACTGTCAGGGAGCCAGCGGGTCGGCTCGATGCAGTTGTCAAACGCCAGGCAGCGCAAACATTCGGCCGGTTTGTTAATAGATGCATATCGCGCATATGCAAACACGCAGGCGTGTGCATGCGGCGTGTGCTACATGCACATGCGAAATGACAACATAATGTTATTCTTGCGGCGTGGCAGGAGCACACACGTACGAAACACACACTCAACCCCGGCGAGTCCTTCGGGAGCCCCTGACAGCTCTGCCCCGAGCTTCCAATCCGTCTCTGGGAGCTCCAAACACCCAGTGCAATTACTCTTTCTTGCTGACTGCACCTGCACAACATAATTGAGAAGGCTACTGGGGCTTTGTCACTTAAGGTAAAGATGTAAAAGAAAAAAAGTGCCCTGGCTAAGCTGCAGAACTGCAGCGCGGGGCTATTGCACCTCAAACAGCGGCGCGTTTCTTGGCAAACGCGTCCATCTGGGCTTGTTTGTGTGTGTTTACTGAAGGACACGGTGTTAGGCCGGCGAGGCAAAGTGAATTAGGATCCCCCACAATAACTTTCGAATTGAATATTCTGTGACGAATTTGCAAGATTTGACTATTCTGTTGAGACGGCGCGTCGGGCAGACTGAGAAACATCAAATATTCATGCGTTGTCCGTCGTTTGAGTTTGGCATTAAAGATCCGAGAGCCAGTTTTAATGATCAGAGATTTAATTAAGCTCCGGTGGTGCGACTAAGGCTGACTTCTTGAGACCAGGGGATCCGGAGCATCCCCCAGTCTTACTTTAATGAAACCAGCAGCAGGTCATTGCCTGTAATGAGGAAATTGACTTGGTCTTTTGTCTCATTTCTATATATTGTGCGAGGAAGTTCCAACTAAATGAAACAAAAGTAAAATGTCTTTATGTTAAAACGGTCTAAAATTGACTTTTTAAACAGTCGCATGTCAGGAGTGTTAAACCCTCCTCGCTGACGTCACTCTCCCCACTGATGAATGGTCTGGAAACAAATTGCCAGTGTTGCCATTTAACTTATCTGGCAAGCAATTATAAAAGCTCAAGCTTTGGAATGAAGTTGACGTGTCAAAATGGCAGATCTCCGTGACAGCGTTTTCAGTCATCTGGCAACCATGCAGTTCGCTTTAGATTCCAGCTACTTCAATTGGGAGCCAAATCTCTCAGTCCCAGCTTCACATGAGGGAGACAGAGAGAAATGGGGTGGGTAAGCAAACTGGGGAATAAGAAGAGACCTAGCGATGGGATTTGAATGGTAAATATGAAGCTAGCAGGCAGTAGGGATGTCAGGGGAGTCTTGGTAACTTCAGTACCAAGCCTATGCCAAAATTCAGAAAATGTGATGTTACTTGTTTTGTACAGTAACGTAGGTTCCCGGGGATCAGGGCTCGAGACTAACGGCTAACTAATTTCTTCAGTAGTGGTGCGCCACGAGCGACTGTAGGTCGGCTTGGAAAACATCTCTTAATTTTGCTCTCAAAGTGCACCAGATTGATGCATTCAACTTAAACGTTGGCTACAAAATGTTCTTTCTAAATACATGATGTTTTGCCATAAAGTCAATGAGTGAGCGTAATCGTGATCTCAATATTGACCGAAATAATCATGATTATGATTTTAGCCATTATCGAGCAGCCATGCTCGATCATAAATGTATTCTTGGCGAGAAATGAATAATACATTTGCAAAAACCAGAAGTACATGGGACTTATTGTTTTGTTTTATTTTACAGTGGTTTCAAACTGGTATCGACAATCATGGAATTTCACTGGTATTGGTATCGACGACTAAATTTCTGGTATTGTGTCATTCCTAGCAGGCAACTAAATTATCCTAAAATCAATAACAGCTAGCCTGGCTCTTTCCCCTTGTTTCCAGACTGAATGCTAAGCTAAGCTAACCAGAGTGGTATCGATCTTCTCACTAACTTTTGATCAAGATGTTGAACTACTCTTCCTGTTTTGGCCATTTGTGACGCCAACCCTGCTCTCCTGCTCTTGCACCATTGTAAAAACTCATATTCATGTGCTGACTGGATGCATGACACTGATCCAAACAACATTCTTTGAATTTCAGTCTCCAGCTCCCACTCGTTTTCTGTCCTTCTCTGAACCCGAGCCTAAGTTTCATGGACTCACACACACCTCGATGCATACCTAGAAGTCTATAGAATAGACCTATTTATGAGCCAAAACGTGATCTACTATCATACGTCTTTTAAAGTATTGCCCACAACTTTCACAAATGCGTTTTTTTCCCTCTCCATCCTCTTTTTTTTATACCTGTGCCTTCCATCCAAAACTCCCTTCCTCTCCTCACTCATCCTCTTCCTCCTCCCTCCAGCCCACCTGTGAAAACATCTAACTTTCATCCCCCCCCCTCGCTTCTGTATTCCCCCTGAAGGCAGACTAAGCTCTTTCCCTATCTCCTCCCCGCTCTCTCTTAGCCCTCTCTCATTCCCCCGTCTCTCTTATTCTCTCTATCACTTGTGTGCTAACTGGCACGGAAAAAGACACACCCGCCGAGACACACACACTCCCCTGTCATTTGTCAACACTGTCAGCTCGGATGGAAAGAAACTTCCCCGTCTACCTACCTGCCGCCCACTCTCGCTTCTTTATGTCAAATCCCACCACACCGGAGTAGGCAGTGCGTCAGCTCTCGGTATCACCTCCGATATCCAGACGTACTGAGTCACACACACGAGAGCGATGGCAAACTGTCACATCACGGTGGAAAAAAATGTGAATATGGATTCAAATCAGAACAGATTTCCTAATCATAAAACTTGACTAAATCGACAGAATTGAAGAATCTTAAGACTTTAAAGGGTCGAGATTGTCGCATTTCTGGCACGCTGTCATATAAGAAAACAAACTAATCCTTGAAAAGTCAACTCAAGCGCAGCACATTGTGATTTGTTTGCGTGTTAAGACATCTCCAAGCTTTTGTTTGATCCGAGCATATACGACAGATTTGTTTTATTCCTGGTCCAGTTCCAATTACAACGAGACTTTTTTTCAACACATAAAAAGGACTGTGGCATGTGGAAATACTCGCTGAGAGGTTTAACATCAATCAATCAAGGAATTAATTTGGAAAGTTCAAACGTATTGAGTTTCATTAAAGAGCTCTAGGTTCCTCTCGAGTTCACAACCTCTCACTTGTGCCGACTCAAACATCGTCAGGCATCCTTAAGCCAAATCTCCGTGTCTCTCTTTGCTTTGTCGTCAAAGAAATGTAAAATTGATTTACTTTTTTGTTGCTGGGAGCGAGTGCTTCTGAAAATTGGCTCATCTGAGACCAAACTTAAAGTGCTCGCAGTCATAGAAGTTCAGTGGCCTTTTTGTGGAAAGTTACATGAATCCCCTCAGACAAGGACAATGTATGTGTGTCTCCAGTAGTATTTAGAAAAACACGGACTGAAATTGGTTGTGGGAAAAATATTAATATTAAAGCCAGAACCCCTTTTTTAGCTCTGAGGCTACACTTCATTTAACAACCTAGAAGTAAAATAGTGATGACTTTAGTTAAATGATTTCTTCAACATAGCATAACCGCTGCTCATCACACAGCGATGTTTCCTCTTCACACTGATTGCTTTAACATTGTCACTTGCCTAAAGAAAGGTTGCGGTTCTTTTCTTAACTTTGCCGCTGAAGCGTCGGAAGCAATTAAGCCTCGGCGTTTTTGAGGTTCGAGTCAAAGGCGAGGGAGGGATAAAGGGGCATTTCACCTGTTCTTACACAGCAAAATGCACTCAATGAGCTCATTTCCCATTATATTTAACTGCTGCCTTAGTATGATTTTGGGGAACTTGTGATTTACTCAAGTATGTCCATTTTATGCTGCTTTTACCCCGCTACATCTCAGCTGGAAATGTACCTTTTACCCTTCTACGTCTATTTGAGGCTGTATTATTATTGAGCACATGAAGTGTGCTGTACTTTTTTTCACTTACTGTAGCAAAGCAACAAATTTAAAAAGGTTCCTTCTCTTGATTCTTGGCTATATGTCTTGTACTTTTCAACTTATACATTTATTTTTTAGTCCTCGCACACTTTGTGCAACCCAGTCGCCAGGAAAAATGTTGGCATTGTACGTTTCAGGCATACACAATTACATTACTTGTCCACCGCCCCCACTGTAATTTTGCTTTTTTTGAATAGGAATAAAACCCATTTAGTTCATTTTCAGACAATGCATGCTACTTGCTCTTGCAGAAATACACAATGCCACGTGGTTAACGTTATGAAGTTAAGCAAAAATGCCTGGTTTTGTTTGACCTTGCGTGAACTCCGATAGTAGAATGATCTCCCGTTGTCTGTGAGTGAGCTCCAGTGAGGTGGACGGAGGTGGGTTAGTGGAATTATTCATGAGCTCCTGAATTCATAACTACCCCGATGAGCAATAACCATCCCGCAGTTAGCACGAAGAGCAATAACCCATTTAATTTCATAATTATCGATCGCTTTTTGATAACCACACCGAAAAGGTCAAGACGAGTGTTTTTTTTTTTTGGGGCGAATGTGAAAGGAAGAAGGCAGTGAGGGGAAAGACTGACTCACACAGACAGACTCTCCCGCTGAGCGTCTGACAACTGGCTGGTTGATTGGTGATGGAGACACACGAAAAACATACACACATTTTTAACATGAAGACGTTGCGGAGTACACATGTACCAAACAGCCAAGGATACCACACATGCATACACAGTTTTCCCACAGAACTAGAAAACAGCTCTTTACGTGTATTTTGCAACGGTTTACAAAACCACCCACAACACCCTCTGCACACCCACATTCAGCAGGAAGAACACCACGTGCACATAAACACATCAAGACATCCAGCCAGACACACACATTTAAAAACACACAGTGATTTCTTTTTCATGCCTGTACATGCTCATTGTATTAGGCGTTGCAGCAGCTCTGTTTTCATCTCCATCACAGCTCACAGGCCTTTGCATGTTTTTTTGCTCTTATTCTTTTTCTCCTCACTTCTTCCTGTCCATTTGTCTTCTTTTTGCTGTCTGTGGATGGAGAATGGAGGCTGCTACTCTCATTCTTAACAAAAAGCTTTCAAGGAAGATAGGGAGGCAGTTTTATTTTTCATTTCGTCTACTTTTGCAACCGTCCTCTAAGGCAACTCATGAGAGATGAAAGGTCAAATCAAGCCTGTCAATCGATTAATTAAATGCGATTAATCGCATGATTGTCCATAGTTAATCCCGATTAAACGCACATTTTTATCTGTTCAATATGTAGCTTCAAGTATTTAATACTCTTATCAACATGGGCGTGGGCAAATATGCTTTTATGTTTATATTTATTATTGGAAATCAATTAACAACACAAAGCAATGACAAATATTGTCCAGAAACCCTCACAGGTACTGCATTTAGCAAACGGAGACTCGTGGGTACCCATAGAACCCAATTTTATCCACATATCTTGAGATCAGACGTCAAGGGACCCCTTTTGAAAATGGCCGTGCCAGTTTTTCCTTGCCAAAATTAAGCATATGTTTTGAGCGGTATTCATTTTTTTTTAATTATTGGTACCAATGGATTCCTTAGGTTTCTTAGCTTCATATGATACCAGTATCTTCACTCTAGCTTCAAGACTGAGCCCGCTACAACCTCTGAAAGACAGAATAGCAGTCTGGCGGATTGTTAAGAGGTTAATAGTTTATATAATAAAAGATCGATACTTGACATCCGTGTATCAATACAATATTGCCACGCAAAATATTGCGATACTATGCTGTATCAATTTTTTCCAACACCTTCAATAACAACTTGTGAAGGGTTGCCAAACGCTAGTCAAAATCAATGCATTTTCATTGACTTCCAAGGCCTTGTTGGGTGAAATTAAACCAGTCGAAGTTGCGGAAATGTGGGGTAATTGGCTAAAGTTCAACACCACTAACTGATTATTAAAGCTTCGCCGGAACAAATGGTGTTTGGGGTGGGAAGCCAGTGAAGGATCAGGTCAGAGTTCATTGCAATCCTCACAATTGAAATAGGGTCATCCTCCACACTTGTGACTCTTATGGCTGGTACACAAGTTTGGAGCGTTATTTACCCTCTTTGGCGACAAGCTAGTATGACATGGTTGGTCCTAGTGAATTTCTTAGGTTTTTTTCTAGTTTCATATGATGCCAGTATCTTCACTTTAGCTTTAAAAATGAGCCACAACCTGAAAAATCGCAAGTTGCGTTAAAGAAATTAGTTGTGTTAAAACAAATGTGCGCATTTTTATTGCGTTGACTTTGACAGTTGACTATTAATGAATGGAAAATGAACCCAATGATATAAGTGACACAAATTAGGGTCCTTATCAAAACCCTGACAAACGAGTAAAAGACCTTCACAAAACAAGACTAGAGCATTTAAATGAATCCAACAGAAAAGGAAATTACACACATAATAACACACTGTAAAAACGAATACTAATGACCCCATGCTTTGTCCTCGCCCTCCATCACTCCCCCCTTCCGAATCCCTCCTCACCCTATCATACCCACAATTCCTGACTCATCAGACACTATTGTCATGCGCCCACCACCGGCGGTACACAGGGCTAAATTATTGGCCTCTTTTTAATAAGGCTATGGATTGTTTGAGGAATGGCAGCGGCGCCGCTGTTGATTATATTGAAAGCCTGTTGTTTTATATCCCGCGAATGTCAGATTTCTGCTATTTACATCCCTCAACTCCTGCACGCCAGTGAATGGTTATTGATTTTGCCAAAGATGAATGGGAGTGGCCGCGTGGAAGTAAAAACAAAAAGACAAAAAGGGGGTGAGGGTGAGAGCGGGTAGTAAAAAGGACAAAAGAAGAAGAGCAGGGATGTAAAAGTGTTATCAATCCAGCATTTTGACTCGGTTCAGTGTCTTTAAATCCACACAAGAAAAAAACACCAAGCAATGTCCCAAAACAGCGGTCACTGAGATCACACTTGACTTGGACGAGTTTTATAGGAATTTACGCACAAGGCTTTTAGTGCCTCCACCGGGCGTCCATCTTGGTAAACAAAATAGTTCCATATTTCGCTCCTGGCGCCGCTTTTTCAAGCAGTTGGGATTCAGTTCAAGATGTGGCGGGCTGTTTGATGCTGTTGCCATGTTTTCGGCCCGTTGTCTCCATTGAATTCATGCGCCTACGGCTACAATCCGTGGTCAAGAGCCAGACTGCAGCACTGTCTGTTCCAAGCCTTCATCTTATTCTTTTAAAGGAGAAAAACGCTCATATACTCTGTTACACATTGACTGTCTGTGAATCCGGAGATATTTTTCAATGAGATGATGCGATGAATTTTGTCTTGAGGTTCTAGTCATTCTCCTTTTTTTCCAAACATAACATGTCCTGTGGCTGCCCTGCATGGATGCTGAGGTCAAGAACTTAGTGAAGACATTTGGGTTTGATTGATTGAGTCAGATTTGGAAACAGCTGTTGGCAAAACAAGCTCACCACAAGGTCCATTAGCAGCTGTTTCAGTCGCATCGCACGATCTGTTGATGTTCGGATTTTTCTGAGCAGCTTCAGAAATTAGTGTCTCTGATTATTTTGCGATGGATTTCTTTTTGTGTTGCTGCTGAACTTTTGAGCAAAAATGTGCTCAGTGTGGACACAAGCACACTTTGGTTTTATAACCTCTGAATAGAAGTGATAACAAGCCTGATGTTAAGCATTAATCAAACTCCAGTGTAGCTGCATTGAATCAGCATGAGCGGAGTTGCTTGCATACTATGTCCCCTTTAGCTCAAGGAAGTTATAATGCTTACGTACTTTGAATGTGACACAAAATTAAACAATTACGATAACAGCAAAAAGCAGTTACGTAGGTCACCAAAGTAATCTAATCAATAAGGTTGTGAATAATGTGAACGCTAGCTCTAGCTGAGTCAACCTTGGCTGTGCTCATTTTGGAAATAACTGAAAGTGTGTTTGGATTTTTCGAAGTGAGGTTGTATGTTTACTCCCTCGCTTCGCAAGGGTAAAATTATTATTTTCGTGAATGGAGTCTGGTGGCTTTGAAGAGAGCGATATAAAGTTTTTTGCCGCTTTACCTCACCATCAGACAGCCCTTTCCAATGGAGAACTGAAGCCGTTTTGTTCCCTAAACCTAGAGTGACACTAAGGGTAACTAAGTGGTTTTGTTGCCTAAACCTAAAGTGATGCTAAGGGTAACTAAGTGGTTTTGTTGCCTAAACCTAAAGTGATGCTAAGGGTAACTAAGTGGTTTTGTTGCCTAAACCTAAAGTGATGCTAAGGGTAACTAAGTGGTTTTGTTGCCTAAACCTAAAGTGATGCTAAGGGTAACTAAGTGGTTTTGTTGCCTAAACCTAAAGTGATGCTAAGGGTAACTAAGTGGTTTTGTTGCCTAAACCTAAAGTGATGCTAAGGGTAACTAAGTGGTTTTGTTGCCTAAACCTAAAGTGACGCTAAGGATAACTAAGTGGTTTTGTTCCCTAAACCTTAAATGACACTAAGGATAACTAAGTGGTTTTGTTGCCTAAACCTAAAGTGACGCTATGGGTAACTAAGTTTTTTTTTTTTGCCTAAACCTAAAGGGTAACTAAGTGGTTTTGTTGCCTAAACCTAAAGTGACGCTATGGGTAACTAAGTTTTTTTTTTTTGCCTAAACCTAAAGGGTAACTAAGTGGTTTTGTTGCCTAAACCTAAAGTGACGCTATGGGTAACTAAGTTTTTTTTTTTTGCCTAAACCTAAAGGGTAACTAAGTGGTTTTCTTGCCTTAACCTAAAGGGTAAGTAAGTGGTTTTGTTGCCTAAACCTAAAGTGACACTAAGGGTAACTAAGTGTTTTTTTTAGCATAAACCTAAAGTGATGCTAAGGGTAACTAAGTGGTTTTGTTCCCTAAACCTAAAGTGACACTAAGGGTAACTAAGTGGTTTTGTTCCCTAAACCTAAAGTGACACTGGGCTCTCAGAAGTTGTGATTGCCATTTTTCAGTGTTCTCTGAATGTTGCTGTATAGTCTCATATCCTGGCCTAGGAGGCCATGACAAAAAAAAATGGAAATGGATGCTCAAACTGGACCCAGGTGCTCCAGATTTGAGTTGAAGTTGAAAAGTGAGGGATGGAGTGATAGAAGAGTAGGAGGAGGAGGAGGAGGAGGAGGAGAGGCGAGACTTTTAATGACAAGGACTGAGTCAGGAGAAAAAAAAAATTGATAGGGAGAGTGAGGTTGGGAAAAAAACGGGAAGGAGAGTGGAAGTGGAAGAGCGTAAAAAAAAAAAGATGACAGGAGTGGAATGAGGTGGCGGGGAGACGGAGGGAGGGAGGCCGGAGTACAGATAGATGAATGACATTTTGGATTCTCTCAGCAATAAAGGGTCTCCCTAGACACAGGCTGTCTGGGTTTAGATAGAGGCCGTCACACTGAAGGGCTCATTTGCCTTTCAGTTGCTCATTACATCCAACCCAAACTTATTTCCTCCTCTGGGAGGCCACTTCCCCCCTCGGTGCTCCGACTGTTAGTGTGTTTACGCGTGCGGCCGTGCATGTGCGCAGGATGTTTTTGCACGTGCGGTGTGGCGACACTATACGGACGGCATCTGTGGCGCACGGTGTGTGTGTGTGTGTTTCATTATCTCCCTGGCATGTTTCATTTTGTACACAATTTTTGAAAGCAGCGTTTGGAATAAGTTAGGGACAACATGGACACACCGTAATGTGATTTATAAACGGAGAGAGGGAGGCTAAACGAACTTGAACAAACGCAAATAAGCAATGCACACACACGCACGTGCATCTTTACACCGAAGGCGTATCCTTTCCTGCACACAGGCCTCGCGGCATAAATGTTCCCAAACCTTCCTTCATACTGATTTCTCCCATATGGTTCCTACTAATATTCTGCTTGGAGCCAACTCACTGGACACACACACACACACACACACACACACACACACACACACACACACACACACACACACACACACACACACACACACACACATATATGATCACAGG
This sequence comes from Hozukius guyotensis, assembly GCA_916700995.1. Lineage (NCBI taxonomy): Eukaryota > Metazoa > Chordata > Actinopteri > Perciformes > Sebastidae > Hozukius > Hozukius guyotensis. The sequence goes on from CAKALU010034912.1 coordinate 44,726, forward strand.
CAGCCCTTCTGTGCTACATTAACTACAAACCTCATTTCCCCACAAAGAGAAGCCAGCGGCTGAAAATTGGCTAGGACGAGTCATTAA
>CAKALU010034913.1:0-19705 GCA_916700995.1 Hozukius guyotensis
CAGCCTCTCATTGTGCCATTAGCTGAACCTGTAGTCTTAATCAGAGGCTTGGCACAGACATCATTGCTATCCGCTGCCCTTCTCACACACCTACACACACACACACACACACACACACACACACACTCTTATGCATGTCAGTGAGTGTGTATTGATAATGGCCATTAGCATATTTATGATCATTGCCAGCCTCTTATTGTTTGCGCGCTCCATTAATCTTCATCTGCTGCCTACCGACTGACAGCTCAATCTAACAGGCCATCACTGGGCACACACACACACACACACACACACACACACACACACACACGCACACACACATTAAGAATGCATAGTTGTACATAAAGCATACTTGCATCAACAATTGAGGGGCATTGTCTCACACATGCAGACACACACACACATTCGGGCATACAGCGTGATTGACATTCACCCCTGTGAGTGTTATCACCGGGAGGTTATCCTCCCCAGCTGTGTGGGGGTCTGCTCGGCTTCTCCTGCACAGCGCTGTGGCGTCGTAGCCGCTGGCGAGAGCGAGTTCTTTCTGGGCCGATAGGTGGGCGATGGTACCCTTTGATCAGGGTGCACCAAGCCAGCCTCTCTCTGTACGTCTGCCTGTACAAACACCCCACATACCCTCCAACCTCATCACTAAAGACCCCTTCCTGGTGCCAGTCCCCATCAGAACTACACCAAAAGCACCCCTCAGGCCAACGTCTGTAAAGAAACAAACACTCGAAAAGCACGAAAACCAGAAAAACAAGGCACCAGGTAAGAACACAGCAGAACAGTGCCTGATTGTGTTGTGTGTGTTTAATGTGATGACAGCATTGTGCGTGCGCAAGTGAGCGCCTGTGTAATGTGCACTCAAATGTTAATGTGTTTGTTTAAAGCCAGTATGACTGACTGACTCACAGCTGATTACTGGCTGAATGAGTGCTGGAAGCGAGCCAAGTTCAATGGGAGGTCTGTTCTCCTGTTGCCTCTTCCCTTCTCTCCCCTCCTCCTCCTCCTCCTCCTCCTCCTGCATCACCCTACTGCTCCAGGAAGAGCAACCAGGGAGCCAGGATATCTGTGTGTGCATGTATGTGCGTTCAGACGTAGATCTGGGTCATAAACTTAAAAAAGCAGATGAAAGAAAGCAGAAAGATCACAATAGGATTTCTAAATACACTTCTAAATTTTAAGCTATTCAGCACATTGACCTGTCTGAACGGTTCATATGATATCTTACAAAAAGTTATTCATCATTTTTTGTACGTTTTCCTACGAATGTCCAACAACGTGTGACGCAGGTGTCAATTTCCACTCCAAAATAAACTTCCATCTTTACAGGAAACAACTCAGATTTACAAAGCAAAACTACTTAATTAGGTTTAGGAAGAGATCGACTTAGTTAGGTTTAGGCAACAAAACTACTTAATTAAGTTTAGGAAGAGGTCGTCGTTTGGGTTAAAATAACACCGGAATTGGCGTTAGTTAAGTATGGAAGTTACGTAACGAATAAATCAACGCTGACTTCTGGTTTAACACGAGGTACGAACACCGGTCTCCTGGCGAAAGTCCGGTGTTTTTTTGACCCACCCATCCACCCCGAGATCCTCCCTACACGTTTGTTGCTCTTTATACTTCGTGGTTCACGATTACGTGGATTACATACAAATTGATTTTGTCGGATGTAGGACGGCCCCTTCTTAGTCAATTAGTTGACTAATCGGTAGTTTTGGTCTTAATCAACTTGATTAGTCATTTTTTATGCTTTGTTCATGCTGAATGACTTATTTCCAAGAAACTCATGAGCATATCTCTAGTAAACACAAGATTTAAAGTGGTGCTTTTGTGTGATTCTTTGTGGAGAAACTCAGTTTTACAGATCTGTCGATTAAATCAACTAATCTAATAGTCGACAAAATCATATGTGTTAGTCAACTAAGATTTTTTTTGGTCGAGGACAGCCCTATGAATAACAGTGCATTCATTTTCGTAGGTGTAGCTATGAACGGTGAGAACATTTTGTGTAATAAGCTTTCTCACTTCCTTTTTGAGAGTTAGATGTGAAAATCAATACCACTTTCATGTCTGTGCGTCAAAGATGGAGCCAAGAGGCGATTAGCTGATAATCAGACTGAATTGTCATTTTGTTTCACTTCATTCATTCAGCTTTACGTTGTATTCATGTTAGTCGATTTCTTGTAAGGAGATTTTGTTTTGTTTGTGACGCATCTGCTCCACCAAAGTCATTTTCAGTTGAGACAGAAGCTGCAGTAGCGGTTGCTAGTTGCAAACTTTGGGTTTTTCACAATGAAGAATGTGAAAGAAATATGTCCATTTAAGAGTTATTATTCCTGTATGTGAACAACTTGTACCACATGCATTGATCTCATCTACTAATGTGTTTGTTGTAAATGAGAGCAGCAGTAACGTATTGGGATGTGAAAAAATGACAACCAGGTAACAATATGATAGTATCAAATAATATTGACAGACCCGAAAATGCATGTGTGTAGACTCAATTTAAAGAGGACCTATTATGCTTTTGTGCTTTTTCTATTTTCTTTACTGTGTTATATATATATATTTTTTGTGCATGTATAAGGTCTGCAAAGTTATAAAGCCAAAAGTCCTCGCCAAAGGGAGTTACTCTCCCCCACAGAAACACTGCTCCTGAACTGCCTGAAATGCCTTGATTGAAGTCCCGCCTTTTCTTCCGTAACGTGGTGATGTCACCAAGTAACACATTTGCATAATCCCTGCTTCGTGGCTAGTTTGGCACACCCTAAAACAAAGCTGGAGCGGAGCTGGAGCGGAGCTGGAGCGGCGTCCGAAGAGTTTGATTCGGTTGACCCCAATCACAACAGAGTGGCCCAGCTGACCAATCAGAGCAGACTGGGCTTTTTGGGAGGGGGGGCAGGAGCTCAAACAGAGCGTTTCAGACAGAGGGTGAAAAGTGGTGCTGCAGCACAGCCGGTATGAGAAAAGTAAAGCGTTTTTTACATTAAAGCATGTAAACATTAAAGCATGTAAACATGTTCTAGTAGAAACCCAATATACAAGTACACCTGAAAATAAGCAAAATTGGTCCCCTTTAAACTGAAATATCAAAAATATACACTGGAAGCACACCACTGCTGTGGAAACTTTGACGAGTATTTAATCTCATTAATAAGTTACATATTTGTCTATCAGAACAGAGTGCAACTCATGTTGTTGTTGTTTTTCATACTTATCTTGTGTTGTTTCTTATTTGACTGCACCCCATCAATGCTGGTGGACATTTCCTCATAACTTTATATCTGAAACAAGACTCCTCACGTTTTTATGGATAAACGTTGTGTGAATTAGATGACGTCTGATGTATGAAATCTATGGACTCGTTTATCTTTACGCTATAAGATGGTTTAAACCACAACGCGCAGGGTAGAACAAGTCGTAATGCTTCTCTTTCCGGGGCCATAAAGCTATTTTTATAGAGGCTATCTATAATATTCCACTATCAGAGCTTATAGAAGTTTTATTATGATCTCCCACAGAGAGAAGAGTTTTATGTAGCTTTAGTAAATCATTCCTTTCCTCTGCGATATCAGCTCCTCGTACTGTTTTGCCAGTGTGAGTATAAGAGTTGTGCAGTGTTAACATTTATGAGGTGTAAGCTAATATATTTGAATAGTTTATGGAAGCAGTAAAGAGTGAAATACATAATTTGCTAACATGTACCATGTAAAACAGCTCTTAAAGATGAGCTGTGAATACAAATGCAGATTTTCTATTGTTTAAGCATATTCTATCATCCATGACCAGGAAGGCTCTTTCTCCTTGCTGCATTTATCCAACAGTAAAAATCCTCCTGTCTCTTGAGCAAAATGTGAAAATATTTTGAGTGAAAAGGAAGGCTATGTTACACTAATGATTCTTCACGCATCACAGGAAATTGAAGAATATAATCTTGTAGGTCCAGACTGTTTGGGGGATGCTCTTTCCAATGATCACTTAAAACATCTTTCAATACATCCAAGATAACTAAAATTTCTCAGAAAATATGATAATTTTGCACTAAAGTTCTTAATTAAATGAGAAAATACTCTGTACTTTTCATTTGTCAAGTAATGAATCCACACATGTGTATACAAAAATAGGCTTTGCCATGTGGTTATTTCTCATAGACTATTTATTTATTGAATTACCAGAAAAACATCTTATATTGTGATATATATCGTTATTGAGATATGAAATTATCTATTACAGGATAGAAAATTTTGGCCACACCGTTTTTATCTTCATTTATATTTTATTGGTAACTTTTTAAAAGTAAATTATGTATTTTGTTGATAATGGAAAACACTGAATAAAACATGGTAACATACTGTATAATGGACTTGTGTCTTGGTACATTAGAGTAATTCAAAGGTGAATTTCTGATAAGTCTTATCATAACTTGTACTTCTTATACGTATATAAACTAAATGGATGGGAAACTTTTGAGAGAAATGTTTTTGTTCCCATTTTGTTGCTAAAATGTTACAAGATCTTTACTAACAATCAAAGAAAAAACACTTTGTTTAAATTACTTCTACCACTCTTAACCCTATAAATCATCCAATTCCTTATAATTAAACCTGCGTAACACACACCAGGTACTGCTCTAAACACCACCCACTACTTTATTATGTTTAAATCTCGTGTACATTTCTCTGTTTCAGGGCAATGAGTCCATGACCTGGTTCAGATTGATGTATTAACACTAACTGTGTTTCTCTCATCATCAGCTGCATTTAGCTCATGATTAACTCCCAATCATATGGCGTGATTAAAAGTCAGAGTAAAAATATTCCATACATATTTAATATTCCACTAACAAGGAAACCAGCTCCCAAACTGCCAACAAAATAGATATACACCCGTAACACGCACACACTCTCACATACATCTCTCCTTTCCTCGCCTGAAAACACACCTAAACATTTCGCGGCTATCTCCCCCACACCCCGGTGCTGGCTAGGTGGAATTAGAAAACCAACCCCGCGGTCTCATTAATTAATTAAACACCATGTGCCAGTGGCACCTGGGTACCGGTTATCGCTGCCACTCAGACACACCGTGATCTCAATAACCACCCCACCACAGGGCACTGAGAGAGGGGAGGCGGGGGTGGAGGGAGGGAAGGGACATCGATTCTTTCACAACTTTGAGGTAAAGACAGTTTCTTTAAAGAGCGAGGAGAACAGGAAGAGACAGAAAAGAGACTTCAGACGCCATCTTTCTGTGTAGGCAGTAAAGTGGGACACATTTATACTGAATTACACGGTTTGTGGGTCTTTCCCTCCCTTACAGGCTCCACGGGGCCTTTTTATCATCTTGCCTAGCGGGGCCCCTAAATCACTGCAGAAACGCCCTCCTCATCATCTACTCTTAATACCTCTGCATGAGGAAACACTGCGGGAACACACACACACATACCCACACACTCAAGCACACACGCCCGCACGCACGCACGCACGCACGCACTGCTGCTTATTGATTCTTGCCCTAGTAGCATTTTATGCATAAAACTGCCTTTAAATAGCCTATGTTGTGTGGTTAAATTTCCCTTTTTTTACTTGATTTTACTTTGATTTGATATAAACAGCCATAAAGACCCATATAATCCATAATTAGCTTTAGAACAAAAGTTAAATTGGGGCTATTTAGTTTAAAGCAACAGCAATATGGATTAGGTCATGAAGGAAACACCATATTTGCCACATTTCGTCTATATTACGATATTCACAAGAGCTACGTCACTAACGTTACACCCACATATCATTTTAAAGTATGTTTAAAATGTGCACCACTTTTTATAGTTTTAAAAAAGTTGATTTTATGTTTTTTTAATATGTTTTTATGTTTGAAATGTGGTCATGAGGTTTGTTGTTTTGTTTTTACGTGAGCTCACAAAGCAGATTCCTAAACACTACCTTAAAATGTCAATTAAGGATCTCATTTTAAATCTTCCTTATTTATATGAAAGATCATCAACAATCAATGCCCAAGCTGTATAGACAGTACGTGTGTGTGTGTATATACACATACATATGTATATATACGCATATACTGTATATATATATACTGTATATATAATTCTATTTTCACACATCAAAAAGGATCACTAACTTAAATTGACTGAGGTCTATCACTGTGATATTCAAAATGCTAGACTTTAGTATCCATTTCAAATTAAACCAAGGCCACCTGCACTAATTGGATCTACAGGGACAAATAGTTCTCAGTTGTGAAAAACAAGCGGCATCGCTGTTGGTTTCTTCATTTAAGCTTTTGAAATTGACTCTGAAGAAATGTCTGAATCAATATGAGAAGTGGGAATTGAAAACTCAATGCAGGTTAACCACATATTTTAAACAAACTGAACAGAATAATTTATTTTTGAATGATTGACTCACAGTGTCACCCTGAACCTGATAGAACAATAGAGCACATATTAGATTAATAGGTAACATATTAGGCTGCCTATCATCTTGAAGCTGTTACAGTCAAGGCTATCTGCGACTAATGAAGGCGTTTCAACTATTACACAACCTGGTTACGGCGTCCCAATAATTGGAAAATGCACTTCAGTCCGTCTGTTGACTTCAGCTCACAGCAACAATGGACCGTACGGGAAACTGGAACAGCTTTTTTTCCCATATGTCATGGCGACAGGTGAGCATTACTTAATATATCCAGAAATGTCTACAGTCCTGTCAACGTATGTGCATGTTTATGTTTGTTGACCAGCTGAAGACGGCGTATAAACAAGTACATTTTCCAAAGTAAAATAATTTTGGAGATAAGAAAACTGATAGCTATAATCTAATGTATAATTATGTGATTCTCAACATGAGGAATTCCTCACCAAACAGTAAGAGTATAGTTTTCCATATTGAGTATTTAAAGATCTTCATTACTGCTGCAACTCGGCTTTGGTTTATGTATACTGTCTCACTTTTACAGTCCCCTTATTGTAAAAGGCTGCTCTTCAAAAAACATTTTCGTCACATTATTTGATTTTACGTCCATTGTCTTTTATTTTCCCAGATGTCAATCATAAATATAAATGTCTTCTCATCTGAATTATGTGAGGAAATCAAGGCGAAAGAAAAAAGGACATGTGGATACTGTTGCTCTTTTTTTCTTCAGGTTGATCCGAGTGTGTCCACAGCAGAGATCGGAGACTTGATTGAGTTTGCGCATCCATGGTCAGGATTGTCTCTTTGGGGAGTTTATGTTGGAGATGGCTGTGTTGTCCATTTTGGAGTGGGAGGTAAGAAACTGAAAATGTGACTTAATTTGAAATAATGACGCTGCATATGAACAACTTAAACATGTGTTACTCAGAAAACTCAAATCTACTGGGTTTATTTTACTGAAATTCTTATTTTTTTACACACTTTCTTCCTGTAATTGTAAGATGAGAACATGACACAGAGAGCCTGCCGCAGCTTCCTTCAACAAATGGTTCCAAAGTCGAACGGTGATCGTGTTTTGAGGAAGACCAGAATCTGCACACAGCGCATTACGCAGATCAAAGTTCCTCCAGGAACTCGTATCAGGGTCAACAACAACAAGCACAACCTGGCTCCATCTCCACAGGAGATGATGAAGAAGCGCTGTGAGACTTTTCTGCACCAGGAGTTCAAATACGACCTGATGAACTTCAACAGCGAGCATTTCGCCACATTTGTTCGATACGGCAACGCTGTGTGCAACCAGGTTGGTTCAACGACACCCGAGTGAAAGAGATTGCGTGGTGTTGTAAATATTAAATCTATAGCCAATGAATCAGCCTATAATTTAATATATTTATATTTTTGTATTTACTCTTTTTTAGATTCCCTTTAAGAAAAAGAACAACGCGCATGGGGATACATCTCAAACTTTGCAAATGATAATGCAGCAACGGATGGAGACAGAGCAACGGATGGAGACGGAACAACAGACGGAGACAGAAACTTAAGATCCTCTGCGGTGCCTCTCTCGTACATCTGTCACACTGACTTTGATAATGAGCAAAAATAAAACTCTTTGGCTGCTACATTGTCTGAGAATGTTTCATTTCACAACGCAAGACACAATCAAATCTGTTCAATGAAAAGAAAAAAGAAGATGGCACAGCATTAACAACGTTTCTGTGCCTCCGCGCTCACCCGCAAAAACTTTACCAACAAAGCAAATCCCATAAGAGTCAGGAAAGTATGTGTCCTCTTGTTTATTAAGACTTCAGGAATGTCAATAAGAGCATTTCTATACAGTAGGAGGCCAGACACAATGACCTTCTGCTATTCTCCTTGTTGATAATGACCCAGACAAAGTCACACTGCCCATCAACCAGACCTCTAATAAAGCCAAACACTCTCTATCATCTGCTAATAACCTCCACACAGCAGCAAGAGTCATGAACAGGCCAGCGTCTTCTGAATGCGAGGAGGGAACAAAGCTCTGGGCGGACAGGAAGTAGCGGAAAGCATCCTGTTTATCGATCTGGGACTGTGCACTGCATGATGGCGCATGGTGGTAACTACATTCTTCTTCTTCATCCCCCAAACACACAAAGACAAAGACTACTGTAGCAATGCAAGAAAAAAACAGTGCAAAACATTTCACTCTAACAATCAATCCTTTTGGTACGTTCATTTGCTAGACTCCTGGTTGCGGCGCTGCTACACATGTACAATTACACACACACACACCTACGTACACACTTGCAGGTGTGGTATTTTTCCAGAGATAGGGAAGGTAAACTCGTTACTCTTGTCTTAATTGGTATAGAGATTCCGTCCTTTTTTTCCTCTCAGCAACCCCTCCAGGGGAATGCTGATTGATTGTCCTCCGAGTCCTCATAATACCCCCCCCCTCCACCTCCCTGCACATTTACACATACATTCTCTTTTAAGACATCCACTTCACCTCACTGCAGACCCCAGTAATCCACAGACAATTCACAGTTCAGCAGAGGATCATTTTTCCATCCGTCTCCTGCCTCTCCTCCAGCTTTCACCTCACTGGCTCAGCCTGACAATGTACCCGTACAGCTGGTCGGAGAAGGCCTGGAGAGAGAATTTATCTTGTACCCTCCTCCTCCCAGCTTGTCCCATGTCCCTGCGGAGCTGCGGCTCCCTCACGAGCCTCTCCATGGCCTTAGAGAAGGCGTCTGCTGTGGGCTCGCACAGGAAGCCCGTCTCCCCGTCTGCCACGCTCTCCAGGGGGCCCCCGGAGTTCACCGCGATAACAGGGCAGCTGCAGTACATGGCCTCTACGGGAACTATCCCAAAATGCTCTCTGCTCGGGGTGTACAGCACGGCGGCGCTGCCCCGCAGCAGCGCCACCTTCATTGAATCAGAGGGGGAGCGCAGAAAAGTGACACAGTCCTCCAGGTGGAGCTGCGCTGCTAGCTCTTTCAGTTCAGTGTAATGTTGAACATTCTCAGTAACTCGGTCATCGTAGCCACCCGCCACCACCAGGTGAATACCTGCTCTTTGGCCTGCAGGAAGGCTGCTCTTCAGGGCTGCGAGCGCCGCCAGAGCCAGCCCCAAATTCTTCTTCCTCTCATATCGGTTCAGAGAGAGGAACAGGCAGGAGGTTCCCTCGGGGAGCAGCCCTCCCAGGCCTTGTGCTTCACTGGACTGTTGGTCAAAGGTGCATGTGTTGAGGGAGGGATAGAGGACATCTGTCTGGACTCCTCTCAGTCCACGAAAGGTCTCGCTGAAGACGCCCGCGGTGAACTGGCTGTTTACCAGAATCTAAGAGGAAGTACAGAGAGATTAGTTCATAAGGACCTCACATATATTACATGCATTTTAATTCCCTATGAGTTGGATGACAGCCTGCAGTCTTTGATTATCCTAAAGTCTAGACTAAAATCAAAATGTAATTTTCTTTTCTATCAGGGCCCTGAGCTTTTACAACCCGCGGAGGCTGTATCACATTTTAAATAATCACTTTGGTTTATTCAAACTGTTAAAAATACTATACCTTGTATTTTGATTTATGAAGAGAAACTACACCTTTTAAACAACCTCTGAGTGAAATAAAAGTAATTCTGAGCAAACCAACTCTGTTTTCCAAACTTCAACCACTGAGCTATAAAATATAATTATTTTTCAGTAGTTTTTTCCTTGAAGGCAGCCTTTACCTGTGATAGCACCGGAAATTCCAAGTATTATTAATATAGTTTATTATGTGCATGATCTATAAATATTTACCTCTAAGATTTTACATCCAGCGCTATAAACCAACTTTGTGCATCAGAATCAACTTGAATTTTGTTACTCTTGTTACTGCTGTTAAACTCAGAAAATCACTTTCCTATCTGCAAATGGCAAAATGCAAAAAAATAGGATTTAAAATAAAATTGAGAAGCTAAATTATATTATCCTTTTAGTTTACATTTTTTTTTTTTTTTATGATTTAGAATGTTTCTTATAAGTATAGTATAGTTTAGCTTGAAATCCTCACATAGGACCCACTGGCCATTCTCAAATCTGAGCATAAAACCACACAGCATTTATTACCAGGGCCCTTAAAACACTCAGGTCACATCATGGTTCATAAGTATCTTTTGAAAATGACTTACTACTACTTTATTTTATTGTTATTTTTAAACTTGATCTAATACGTCTGGTATTTTTGTGTTGTACTTATGTGTTTTATTTATTGCGGCAAAGCATTTTTTTAACCACCATGCTACAGAAATGAGCCTTTCCATCCGGATAAAATAAAACTGTAACAATGACACAATCCAGACTTGCAATCAGACCATCACAACCTGTAGAATGACACAGCCTTCAACCCTCAGCCGTTACGCACCATATCAGCCATGCCAGTGGTGCGTTCCTCCAGCCAGTCGATGGGAGCGCGATAAAGCTTCTTCAGGGCCGACTTCCTCTGGGTGAGCAGCTGGTCTGGGAAGTGACAGTAAAACAAAACCTTCTTCCTGAGACGGGACAGTCGCAGCACCGGGATACACACGGACACCTGGGGTGGAATGAAAGGGATATGAACAAAAACATACGTCTTCCCTAAAAAATGTTCCTCCTTCCTGGCTGATCAAAAGCAAATATGGCAGCAGAAAAAAACAAATAAATAAAACACTAAAAACTAAAGAATGAATAAGTATACACATACTAAATATAGTAGTGCTGCAACGAACGATTATTTTCATTGTTGATTATTCTGTTGATTATTTTCTTGATTAATCGATTAGTTATTTGGTCTATAAAATGTCTTAAAAATTAAAAAGTGAAAAATGTCGATCAGTGTTTCCTAAAGCCCAAGATGCCGTCCTCAAATGTCTTGTTTTGTCCACAACTCAAAGATATTCAGTTTACTGTCATAGAGGAGTAAAGAAACCAGAAAATATTCACATTTAAGAAGCTGGAATCAGAGAATTTTGACCTTTTTTTTAAACCGAATAGTAAATTATCAAAATAGCTGGTGATTAATTTAATATAAAGTGTAATTTAAACTGATCGATTAATCATTGCAGCTCTAAAATATAGACATATATAACATAGCTAAACGTTCAGTAATATAAATTGACGCTAAATATACAGTAAAGCATACTGTGTTAATACTAAACAATGTATCTTAATGTTGAATGCGTATCCTAAGAAAATAACTGTAAAAGCTCCATGTGGCATTTGCATAACATGTTTTGGTTGACTGCAGTTTTATTAATTTCAGAAGTTTCTTCTATTGTCACACTGTAAGTCGATCAATAATGAGTTTTCTTTGTACTGTAATTATGTGCGAGAGAAAGATGAAACCTGTGCGTATTGTGTGAAAGACAAAACAGTACAAAATAAGCAAGGGAGGGTCCACTTCATGGCATGGTAAAGTAAAAGGGTGTGACACAAAAAGGAAGAAACAAAGAGACAGTCCTCTGTTGACAATGGAAGCTATTCTCTGAGCAACCGAGACAGTTACAAGACACAGACGGCTCAGAGGACCTCAAATGAGTGATGACCAAACAGACAGAGAGTTAGTTCCTGTTGGACACGACTCACTTGGTCACAGAAGACGACATCGTACTCCACGCCGCTGAGGAAGACCAGGTAGAGGGCCACATAGATCATCCTCAGGTAGGCACACAGGGCATGCAGGTAACCAAACACACTGGTGGGTAGCCAGTCACCCACACAGACCTATTAGAAGAGTAATAACAACAATGAAATCACACATTTACTATTCTTTGTCTTTGTTGTGTCATCTTTGATGGACGGTATTACATAGTGAGGTGTGGGTTGTTAACGTACCACAGGCAGATCTGGGTCCAGGGTCTCAGAGAAGCAGTGTGTTGGGTCGTAATGGGCCGTCCATATCTGAACACTACATCCCTGAGACTTCAGAGCCACGGCAGCATCGACCACCAGTCGCTCTGCTCCACCAATACCAAGGTCTGGATGGAGGAACACCACCCGCGCCATCCTGCACACAAGAATGAATAAAGTTAAAATTGAATCTGGGATATATTTTCCTACAATACAATGCTGGTTCGCCGACAGAGTTAAAGTTAAAGACATTGCACATCACTATATCATGCAGAATGACAGACTGGTGAGCACAGACAGATAGTAGACAGTGCAAATCATCAAAAATCAGATGAATAAAGGGTATATCCACAACCTGAGGTACACATCAAAGTGTAAATAAATTTTTCAATGGCATTAAAACAATCAACTCTCCCTACACAAGTAACCAGAGATTTATGAATCCAATATCTCATTGCCAATAAGAGAAACTTTTCAGTGCTGCAAGAATTTGTTCTTGTGGTTTTGTAACATCATTTAATTCTTAATGCTGATCACTCTGTGCAATAATTATATGATGCTGTGCAATAATTATATAATTATCTGACGGACACTTTGTGCAATAATCTGGCAAAACTGTCATCTCATCAATATACATATTGTATTTTTATATTTTATATTGTATTATATTTTATATATATTTTTTTTATATTTATATTGCACTATCTCTTTTTTTATTGTATTATCTTTTTTTTTAGCACCTATGGGATTGTCAAAATCTAATTTCGTTGTACTACACAATGACAATAAAGGGCTTGAATCTTGAATCTTGAACCTTCATAACTTTAAGCCCCTGAAGCACTTTGAAGCATGTGATTTTAACAGAAAATGTACCTACATCTACTGCAAACCATTGTGGCTGTCATTATGTCTTCCAAGTGCTCTGCCATAAACATCTAGCTGGCACTAAGAAGTCAAACTATTAAATAGAACAGAAATAACCCTTCTGATTTAGATGAACTGTTTGATTATAAAGAAGTTAAGTGTGTTTAGCTTAAACTGTAACAGTGATAAGAGTATGGATGCTAGCCTGTTGCTAGGTTACCTAATGAAGTTTAACCCGTTTCAGAAAGCTAACATGTTGGGCAGTTGTCTTAGTAACTGAACACATAACTATATCTCTGTACAATATAATTATAATGTTTACCTTAAGAGCTCTCGACTAATCTTGTCCGAGTTTGGAAACCTTGTGATTATGCTCCTCAAAACGCCAGTAACAACATGAACAAACTCATGAAACTGTACCGTTTGGACGCCATGTTGGCTCAAACCATCTAACTGTGATTAGGCTAATCGGCGCTTCGTGCTTGAACCACAATGGCGCCTGTTTCCTCAATGCAACTTCCCTGTAAGACACGTCTCCCTCAGAATCAACGCTTGACCAAATATTTGCCTTTACATTAAAAGTACAAGTACACACAAATTTTAACGCACTAAAAATAGAGTTGTGTTTTGAAAATACTTTAAATCAAAGTGGCAGAAAAAAAAGCTCTTAAAATAATGTTTTATTCATTGTTTTTGTGAGTTGAATGCGATCAGCCAGACAGGCTTCTGCTCGGTCGCCTGCGCTGGTCTTTGTATTTAGCAGTCGTGTCGTTTGTTAGACACGCGTCAGCTTAGTGAGTTCTTCTCTAGTTTTGACCAATTCACACATACCGACTCTTCATTTGACGTGGACATCAGCTTGAAGAGGGGCTCAGGGTTTCATCTCGCATCGGGACACATAAATCAACATGGTAAGCTCATCAGCTACCTCTTAAAATACTAATGTTTAAGCTAACTAACTCTATTGCACCCGTTTAACCATTAGATCTGAGCTAAAGCTGTGCTATCTGTTAGCTAGCTTGCTAAGGTTAGCTCATCAGTTGTGGACGTGGCTCTTCTTCAACAACTCAAACAAGTCCTGAAACACATTTTTAAAACTGGTCCAGCACTACATTAATGAGTTATGTATGTGATGTGTGAACACGTCTGGTTGTGAATGTTGTTGTGATGCTTAGAAATCAATGAACAGTGTGGACAACTAGTTAAAGGCCTTTGCCATCAGACATCTGACATAAACACACTGTATACAGTTCATGTAAGTTAGTTATTCAAGAATCACTGTTAAAACCTCTTTATCTGAAGGCTGTAGGTTAGTTTTAGCTGTAAATGTTTGTGTGTGTGTGTGTGTGTGTGTGTGTGTGTGTGAGAGAGAGATATTAGACATAATGTCAGAAAGAGGGTATAATGGAGTAATAGTCAAGGCCTTTGCCATCAGTCTCTGACATAAACACACTGTACAAGTTCAGAATCAAAAAGTTAAGTTAGCTATTCAAGAATCACTGTTAAACCCTCTCTATCTGAATGTTGTAGGTTGGTTTTAGCTGTAAATGTGTTTGTGTGAGAGAGAGATATTAGACATAATGTCAGAAAGAGGGTATAAGATAAGAGAAGATGAACCTTTATTAATCCCTGGAGGGAAATTCAGGTGTCAAAGCAGCAACATCAGCAAACAGAGTAAAACACAGGAGAGGTAAAGGTATACAAAAAATTATAAAAACAATAAATAGAGATATAAAAGATACAGAGTGGATGCTTAGTAATCAGTTGAAATCAATGAACAGTATGGCAACTAAGTCAAGGCCTTTGCCATCAGTCTCTGACATAAACACACTGTACAATTCAGAATCAAAATGTAGGTTAGCTGTTCAAGAATCACTGTTAAACCTCTTTATCTGAATGTTGTAGGTTAGTTTTAGCTGTAAATGTGTGTGTGAGTGTGTGAGATATTAGACATAATGTCAGAAAGAGGGTATAATGGAGTAATACTAATATAATCCTTATACTAGGAAATATTATTTTTTAAAAGCAATTCCTAAATTAAAAAAAATCAGGGATTAAGGTTACATGATCCATATTTCTACTGTCTGTTACCAGTGACTCAGTGTTTACTAGGGGTGGAAGAAAATATCGAAAATATTGAGTATTGCAATACATTGCCATCAGTCTCATAAACACACTGTACAGTTCAGAATCAAAGTGTAAGTTATGTGTGTGTGTCAGAGATATTAGACATAATGTCAGAAAGAGGGTATAAAATAAGATGAACCTTTTATTAATCCCCGAAGGGAAATTCAGGTGTCACATCAGCAAACAGAGTGAAACACAGGAGAGGTAAAGGTATACAAAAAGTCATAAGAACAATAAATAGAGATATAAAAGATACAGAGTGAATGGGTGAACATAGTGTGTACAGTCCATCAATAAATAAATGTAGTATGTACAATAAATAAATGTAATATGTACATAAGTGCAGTCTATAAAGTGGTATATAGGATGTATAGTGTAAAGTGCGCCAGTGGTTAGAGTCCAAGATGGTTGTAGATAGTGCATGTTTCAAGTTCTTAAAGTCCTCATAGTTTTCATATGGGGGTCAGCCTTGGTTGTGGAGCCTGATGGCTACCAGTATATAATGGAGTAATACTAATATAATGTTCATTTGTATTAATTGTGGTGTCTTCTCCCTCAGCCTGGACCAGCAGCAAGTGCAACCAATGTTGGGGCGTCTAGCCGTTCCCCCAGTAAGACAGTGGCTCCCCGCGCAGCCGGCTCCACAGTCAGACAGAGGTACACACACACACGTTTTACTTCTATGACCAAGTAGACAGATGTGTACACTCTCCATAAATGCATACAGATGTGCAACAGACCTGCGTAAATGGATGTAGTAACACAATGAATGAAAAGTCTTCCATGGAGGGCTCACTGAAGTGTTTGAGTGTGAAAATGATGTGAATCATTTGCTACAGCTGTCACTAGAGATTTCAAACCATTTGAACACTTATTGGAAATCTTTACTTGTTGGGCAGCTCTCTCAGCCACCATCATCATCAAAACACCACATGAGGGAATATCTTTTTGGAAGAATTTAGTTCAGAGACTTGGAAAATCCATGCCAAGATGCACTGAAGCTGTCGTGGCAACTCAGTCTTGATTGTATACCAAAACACTTCATATTTTTTTTTCATTAATTTGTCACACATCTGTATGTTGTAGCCATTGATGACCGCTTTACATTAAACATGAGAGATAAGTTATGTGGTCATCTCTACCCACACATGTTCTCTATAATTATTTGCCAAATGCCCCCCGCATTGACCCCGCCTGCTCATGTCATCTTACTGTAAAGAGTGATTGATGATTATCAGCTTTATTTTATTGTGTGCCCTCCCTCTGTAGATTGGAGCAGCAGATAGATGTTGTTGTGCTGTGGGCTTAATCAGTGTGTAATCAGAGGCTCGCTGTTACCTCTCTCATTATTACCCATTACTATCACCCGCTTCATTACCTCATTAACCTCCGTTTAATCTCATCACACAAGTGAAGCAGCCATGAATCTCTGCGTTCTTTCATCAGCAGCTACTGTAGTTAGTTACATTCTGAATACAGTGTATAATGGCAAGTAGTGTTGTCATTAGTGTTGTCACGACACTGTAATATCTAACTTCAATACAATGCCTTGAAAAATATCTATGAGATACCATTTTTGATACCACGGGGAAAAAATTATACAGCATTGAGGGACTCAAGTATTAGATTTGTATTAAAAGATAAATAGTATGTGTCAACATGTTGTCGGATAGAAGAGAGAGCAGAAAGTGCAGCTGGTACTAGGGCTGACCCGAATGCCTCGAAGCTTTGACTGTTGCCATGGTATTCGACCTCCACATCATTATTCGAATACTTTGTTTTTTAATTTGAAAAAAAAAAAAATTATATAATTATGTAATAATAATCCCAAATAGCCCATGAAATAAGGAATAATCCCACAACATTATTAATTATTCATGCTCAGTGGTGCAGCAGTGGCGCTGAAACAGGGGAGATGGAGACAGAAAGACAGAAGAACATGTCAGCAGCCGTGCTGCTCCGCGAAGTTTCGAATACCTTTGAATATTTCTCACCGAAGCTTCGAAGCTCAAAAAGTGGTATTCGGGACAGCCTTAGCTGGTACCCGTGTATCGCTACCGTGGAAAATGAGTATTGAAACAGTTTCAAATATTCAGTATTGATACTTTGATATTTTTGACAACACTAATGGCAAGGATTTTTTTTTTCTTTTTGACTGTGGTTTTTGATAAAAATGTTTGGATTTAAGAAACTGTTGGATGAGTAAAAGTTATGAGATTTGTTCTAATTATCTTGTTTAGAGCACTTTGTAACATGAAAATTGCTATAGCGGAAACATTTTCTTTTTAATAAGAAGGCATTTTAACAGTTTAAGATCAGATTAGTTGTCACGTAAAGCCCTTGATGATGACACACACTTTGCAGTGTCAATTTATTCTTGACTTGGTGTGTGCGTTCCACAGGAAAGCTACCAGCAGCGGTACACGCAGCGGTGGCAGGACCACAGGATCGGCAGGCACCGGCGGCATGTGGCGCTTCTACACAGAAGACTCGCCAGGCCTCAAAGTGTAAGTGCAGTTTATAAAAGCAGAACACGGGGACATACACACTCGCAAAACAAATTTAGCCTCTGACATTTGTAACTTTAACTAATTCTCAGGATTTCCGACACTTGCCATCATTAGTGTTTTATATGTGCTCATCAGGTAGAATGGGAGGAACGTTTAATGGCAGGAAATTGGACAGACGTGCCTCTGTGGTAAAACCGATCATCTGAGCGGTGGATCACGTTGATTTAAATGTGTCTGTTTATACACACACACAATTATGTGTTAGGGATGCACACTTTTAGAAAACTCTCAAACTTTTATTCTGCTGCATCCTCGCCCCTAATATTAGAGAAGGCGTCCTGTCTCCTGGCCATAGCTGGCCGTGGTTGATCGATGGTGCTGTGGTGGTTATTGAGTGTGTCTCTCCAGCAGTCGAAGGAGGGCAGACTCGCCATACAGTGCTGTATATCGAGTGCGTGTTTGTTCCTGCGTTAGACGCCGGCCTCAAAGCTTCATTAAAGGATGCACTCTGAAAGGTCAACTCAATTACAGCCTTCTGACAGGGAGAGGAGGGGGCCGCTGAGGAGATGGTTGGCATGGCAATGCTGCTACTTAACGATGCGCCCCATCCACCCCAACCCCCCCAACCCCCCACTCAGTCCCTCCTTCAGAGATGAGAGCGCCTCCTTGTTTCCTAAGCTCATCAATAAAATCAGCCACTTCCACTAAGACTCTGGCTGTGGTTGGGGTTAGAGCAAATGATGGGATTTTTTTGTGTGTTTGCGTTTTTTATCGGAGTGTTGATCAGTTTCTCTTTGTTACGACAGCGGCCCGGTGCCAGTGCTGGTGATGAGTCTGCTCTTCATTGCTTCGGTCTTCATGCTGCACATCTGGGGGAAGTACACCCGCTCTTAAACGCCAACTGATGACCTTTGACCCTGCGCCTCGACTTCTTAACACATTGGACCTGGACCAAACAACAAATGAACAACAACCTGACGCCCCCTGGTTCCCTTCTGCACTACAGACACACAAACTTGATTTTTTTTTTTTATGTGACTGTTTCAGTACATGATCTTCATCTGCACTGATGTTGGTATCCACCTCGTAGCTAGATCTGATGGGGTGAACGGGAGGAAGCCATGCTAGCCCACCTCAGATATGTAATGTCTGTGTGTGTATATGTGGCCCTCCTGCTGCATGGAGGTTCAGTGCAGTACTAAAGGACATTGTTGTTTTCAGGCCCCAGCAAACATTTCCTCTTATAGCCTGAATTTCATTTTTTTTTGTTTTGTTAACAGCATTTGTACAAATGTAATTGTAATATTGTACAATAAAAAAGTAAAAAATCAATGTGTTGAAATTTACCCTTGTGTTCTGAAATAATAACCCTGTTTTGTGACATTTCAAGTTTAATGAGATGTTTCTCAACCACATTTTCAGTGACCGTGAGGTTGTATTCTCACTTTGAACCTTCTGTAACAACTACCACACTATTGGAAGTTGTACATTTTGCCATAAGGCATTTATGAACCTTTGTTTCAACAAAAATACTTTCAGACATAACAGGCATATTGGAACCACAAAAATGTTAAGCATTATATTTCAGTGTGATGATTGACAGTTCACCTAATACTTAATTGGTTCAGACAAGTTCCAGCTACCCGCAACTTATTTGACAGAGGATTTGGCCACATCTCAATACTTTTTTTAATTTGTTCAGTCTTGAATGGCACCTAAAACTGCATGTGTACTCATTGTATAATCAACCTTAATTGTCTAATCATGTCATCCAAGATTACGTGGCACACACATACCGAAAAGCATCTTATCTACAGTATATATATATGTGTATATATATATACACATATATATATATATATATATACACATATATATATATACATACATACATACATATATATA
>CAKALU010034914.1:0-10514 GCA_916700995.1 Hozukius guyotensis
TACAGTTGGTAATCAAACACAACCACATAAGTCTGAAGGTTTTTCATTAGAACATTGCTATTATGTAATGCAAGTTTATATTTTATATCAGCATGTAAAAGTAAATTAATTTTATTCTGCAAAAAAAAGAATAAAAAGTTAATTAAACAAAGTTTTTCCCTCCACTTCATCGCTGAGTGCACTTATATGCTGGGAAGGCCGTTGTAGCTGTTTACTCCTTCACTGTTGAAAACACTGCTATATTATAATGTTACAGCTCACCAACTTGTCAATCAATTCATGCACCTGTGCAGGTGTGTAGTTCTGCAATTGTGTCTGTGGCTCAGGTGTTTGTACAGTTTCTTTACAGGCAGATATTGTGAGTGTGTGTATTTGGGGATGAAAATTTGTGCATGAGTGTGTTTATGTGTCCAGTGTCAGTCAAGTTCTCCAGACCCTCAGACCTCCAGAGGCAGAGAGGCTGACTGTGCACACAGCGAGGCTGAAGATGGGCTCTCTCCGCTGGACTCGGAGCTCTGGGCAGCCCTGGACTGCTGCTGGGTCTCTGTGGGGCTGGGCAGCGTCGAGGCTTCACATGGACTGGACAACAAGGTGAGTCATATACACATTCATATACTGAAATACTTATCATTTAATTTAATAATAATTAATATCTGGGTGTATGTAGGTGCATTATCATCAACAAAGCTGATTTGTGTTAATTTTTAATATAATATATTAAACTTCAGTCATGTAGAGTATCTGTCAGTGACTTATACATAAAAGATCTATCTATGTTTTATTATAATTAAGTAGAAATGTATTTAATAAATACATATTTTTAGATTAATCTTAAATAAATACCTGTAATAATATGTGACACTATGCATTAGGGGTGTCGCGATATATCAGTATTGACGAAAACCGTGATATTTAGAAAATGAAATATTGATATTATGTTAATAATACACATATGATATTATTGTGTAAATAATCCAGTGCCTCTTAAATACACAGTGCCCCTACACTCGCATTTTGATTGTAATTCTTTGCCAAAAAGGGACTAAACGCACAATAAACAAAGTTGAATTTGACTGATAGCATTATTTTTATTTTTATTTTTATTTTTATTTTTATTCTATTTTATTTTATTTTATTCAAATTTTTATTTTTGACTGATAGCATTATTTTATTTTTTCAAATTTTCTATAGATATCACAATAATATCGTTATTGTGAATTCTCTTGGCCACAATATTCATGTAGTGAATACAGCCCTACTATGCATTCATATACACATAAGTAGAAAAATAGATATATTAGGTTTATTTATATAGCACTTTCAAGACTGGGAGTGACAAGGTGCTTTACAAGTCAATAAAAATGTTTTTTATATTTAATATTGTTCTTAATATATACTATTTGTTGTTGTTTTTATTAAGTTCAAATCTGCTAGATTCTGACAATTTATTGACAATATTGTAGAGAACTTTAGTTATTTTTTAACGGGCCAAATACTCACACAACTTGGTCTTTCTATTGGAGTAAAAAATGCCGTTTTAAAGTGGATGAGAGCACAGAAACCATGAACTCAAAATGTAATAAAGTGTTTTTGATCATCAGGTTGTTTCAGGAGGATGAAGAGATGCTGATTCTGACCCACAGTGATGAGCTCAACAGAACCTACAGTGAGGACAGCAGATCGCCTTTTGACAACATCACAAACAAAACTAACACGAGCTCCGATGACACCAGAGGAACCAGAACTCTGACTGAGCAAGATAATCCCAGTCTCCCATTATCCACCAGCACCTTACTGCAGGAGAGTCCAGCTGTCAAAGAAACCAGAGCTACTGTGATCTCCACTGGACCCGCAACCATCACCATAACCTCAGCGGTTTCTACTGTAGACTCCTTTTGGTTCAAAAACAACAAACATTATGGCAAAGGGATGGGAAGCAACAGTGAGGAGAACCCGAGTTTCAACCAGAACCAGGGTAACAAGAGAGGATCCTACAGGCTGTTTAGAGGGAATATGCAGAAACTCAGACTTTCAGAGGATGGAGAGGAGAAAAGGGATGGAGAGGAAACTGTGGAAGGGACGTCTCAGTTCTGTGAAGAAGAGAGAGCGAGGATGAGTTTGGCTAATCCAGTTCAGAGTCCCAGTACTGGCACCACAGGTCTGAATCCTCCTCTCACTATCACCGCCTGGGAGGCCGGCTGGAACGTCACAAACGCAATACAGGTACACTTATACGTGCATGGGCAGAAATATTTTCCATGCATGAGAAAAGCGAAAAAAATACTCATGGAATATAGATTTGGTATATTCTGATTTAAAGGAGCATTGCAATATTTTTTTTTCATGTTTTAGCTTATTAACCCAAAATAACACATAATTCAGATTACTGTGAACCAGTGTTGTACTCAAGACCACCTAAAGTGAGACGAAGTACTGACCAAGACCAGAGTGTATCGAGACAAGACCAAGACTTTGAGAGATTGAGATCCAAAGTCAGGACTAATACCGAGGCAGTGCAAGACCGAGTCAAGACCGGTGCGAGTCCCACACTGCATGCATGACAGATTTAGGATAAAATGTGGGAAATGCAAACAATAGGCACTCCTCAAATTGAAATCTGAAAGATCCACATTCCCATAGAAAGATGCACAGAAGACAAATGAAGATTACTCTTCATTCACCTCTTTTATTGTCATATACTGTGTGTGTATGTGTATCAGGGTACCATGAGAAATGAGGCATTTTATGGTGAGGTGAAGTTAATGTGTGGGGATTTCCCTTTGTTTTCTATGAGCAAACAAAAACAGATACAAATATACTAAGGAGCTGAAATCAATTTAACCATCTTTATACAGCACTCCTTTTCCCATATTTTATCATCCACCTAACACAACATCATTTTTTTGTATTGTAATGTGTGTGAAGGGGTCGGGGAGAGGTGACAGCCGTTAACAGTAACGTAACAAACATTTCAAATTAGAAATGAGTCAAGTTATTGGTTGCATTTGCAGCAGGAGGTTTTACATCCAATCACAGTAATGCTGTTAACAAATAAACCAGACAATGCACAGGCAGTTTAGTGATAGACAGTAGTTGTCTTTGTCTGAGACCGAGACAAAACCGAGTAAAGATGCGGTCGTTTCCGAGAAGAGACTGAGACCTTCAAAATGTGGTCTTAAGACCGGTCTCGAGACCAAGACCGATCTCGATACCATAGTTTTATTGGACTTATGAATATGTTTTCCTACTTTCCAGACAGCCATGTCGCAATTTCACATCCCTCTTTGATTCCTTTACCTGTTTCCTTGGCAAGACACAACCCCACATATCAGTCACCTAAGACCTCTACCGAATGAATGTAATGTAATGAAGGATGACATGAAAAACTAATCCAAGGTAGTGAATTATGTGTCGGTCAAAGTTATTCAATCATTGCATAGCAATCAACCTGTGAAGCACAACTGTCGGCTGCTGAACATCAGTCTCCTGAGTTTGAGTTCCTGATAACACAGCTCATGTTTATTGCAGCTGCAAACGTGGAATTAATTATTTTGTTGGTTCAATTTCAGCACGTCATTCCTCCTTTTTGTCAAAAACTTGATGTCTCCATCTCTCTCTTGCAAAATGCAAAATGTAAAATGTAAATGCAAACTGTTTAGGCGCCGAGCTGCACACTACGACTATTTAATTCGCTTCCATTGTGGTTTGATATTACTAAACAACGCTTTGTGGTCTCGCAGGCTTGTTTGTCAGGCACTCTCCGGTCTTCATAATCAAACAAAGCGTGAATCAAATCATTTTATAAAAAAAAAAAAGAAAAAGCTCCAGGTCACAGTGTGTCCTCGTGGCGGTAATGCTAATAGCTTATTATGCTGTAAACGCTGAGCTGTATTCAACCGCTGCACTCATGTAAATGTGTCCTTTCACTGAATAACTGTGGTGTAATTGAACGGCGTCACTGGGTCCGTAAAGAACATTATGACATTAGGGCATCAATACACACACACACACACACACACACACACACACACACACTAACAAATGATGACACATGCATGCAAACATGTTCATTCAGGAGTCAAGGTCAATTTACATCAGACTGTGTTATATTCCATATTATTGATTTAAAGGTACAGTGTGTAGGATTTGGTGGCATCGAGTGCTCCTCCGCTTACTCCTCCCTTTCCAGTACTGCGGTAAAGTGAGTCGGCGAGTGCAAAACCGTGGTAACACTGATCACCTCTCTCAGACGCCTTCCTTACCATAATAACACTACTTTAGGAGCAACAGAAGTCAGCTAGTGGTTCCACGGTTTTGCACGTTACCGCAGTTTCACATACTGATGCTTTGTCAGACCCCTTGGCGTCACTTTTCGCTCGCAGTAAACATGTGCTTAATGTTGTGAATTAAACAAAAACACTTGCTTAGGTTTAGGCAACAAAACTACTTAGTTTGGTTTCGGAAAAAACTACATGGTTGGGTTTAAAATTACTACATTTGTACAGTGAAAGTGTGACTTGACGTTGTGAACACGGGACAAAAACAAACAGCTGATTGTAAAGTGAAAGTGAAATAAACACACGGGACACGAACAGCGGTCTCTTTAAACTACGTCACCACCACAGCACTTTATCTGAGTGTTTACTGTTGCCGCGGATGGGTTTACATTGTAGTTAATGGAAAGCCTTGTGCGGCGGTATCGAACACCGACAGCCGCGACAAATGAGAACGGGCTGAAACACAACGATTCTTAGTTTCAGGTGATTATACACTAATGAAAACACTAATAGACCCCCAGAAATGTTACACACTGGTCCTTTAAATTGCCTTTTCAAATCAATGATTTGTCAATGCTTTTGTCTATATTTGAATTAATTTGTCCCTAAAACCACGCTGTGATTTGAATAGTTCCTATTTTACTGTATTTTTCTGCAGCATGCTTTGTTTTTTAACTGTGCTGAAACAGTATGGGCTTCTTTTTGGGGTTGTTGGGTTGGTTTTATAGGTTATTCATAACCTGCAGCAGCACGCTGTAATCAGGAACCTTAACCAAATGGATTGCTCAGTAATCCCCTCGGTTGAGGTCACAGACAGGTGAAGTTGAGGTGAGTACTGGATGACTAACGTAGCAGGAAGGAGTCTTTTTCATTAATGGTGATGATTCACTGGATGCTTGAAAACCTCAGACGGTGACGGACGACCACATCGTAACGATAAGAGGCGCAGGATGTATCAGATGTATAAACATCAGTGCCATTTATTTGTTAAGGCTAACAGATGTCTAGTAATGGAAAAAAAGAACATCAGTTTTATCTCCCATCAAGGCTAAAAAGAAAATATGTATTTTCCGGTGTTTGTTTATTGATGCCAATATAACTCTGATACGACTGTCTGCCAGCTTAATAAACTTTTTATTAGAGAGCAAATTTGCTGCCAAAAATGCTAAAACCAGCTCCAGCTCTCCAGACTCCCGACTTGGGAATATTATGAAACTCAGTTTTAATTCCAACCCGACTGTTAATGAGGCAGATCCTCTTTTAGTGTCTTCATCTCAGATTAGAAACGTGGACATTTTGTTTCTGACACTGAGAAAAAAACTGATATCAATCTAACTGCCTGTGATTGTCGGCTTTTCGGCAACATTTTACCGTAAACTGGGCTGGAAATTCAAGTTCTAAATGGGTTTTTCACACCCAAACACAAGCCGTAGGGAAATGAAGAGTGTCCCCATTTTGTTTTGGGGAGATTGCTGTCAAAAATTATTTGGTTCATCACGCTGCCAAATACATCCCAAGACCCTGCAAATAGAGAGGCTGAATAAATGTGGCTGGTTGTCCATTAAAAAAGTTACTTTTATGCAGTTTTAGTGTCATCTCCGACCAGTTATTTGGTATATTATCTGCTATATTTATTTTTATTATACGGTTATATTATTATTTCCCAGGAGTCAAGGTGACGCCTTCAGATTGTTTGTTTTGAGGATGAACTGCTGGAGCTGACCCGATCTCAAAAACCCATCGGCTATCGGTCGGAAGACAATTTAGCCTCTGTTGGCCAATATTTCGGGCGGATAATACTTCCTCTTCCATGCGCTGGTCATTGCTTACAGTCCGATTAGTACCTTCAGACGTGAAAATGGAGTTGGAGTTGAGAGACGATGTCTATGACCGGATTGCATATCTACATTAATATGCAGATATCTGTTTATAGAGATGAATTAAAAAGCTAAATCATCGTCAGACGATAGCCGATGGGGCTGGAGACTGCGTTTCGGTTCAGTTCGAAAGACGTGGGCATGAAGAAGGCAAATTTAATAAAAGATGGTAGTTGAAAGACAGTCGCATTATGGGAAATGTGGATCCACTTGAGCTTAACTCATACTAAGGACTAAAATCTGTGCCTTGTGAGTCACTCAACTTTATGGAAGTACTTTACTAAATTACTGGAGTACCCCTTTAATTAATCATTTACTCTATGAAATGTCAGAAAAGTGTTTAAAAAAAACCCTTTCACAAGTTCACAGCCCAAGGTGACATCTTTAAATTGCAACCAAGAGTCATAAGATATTACATTATATTATTATATACCAGACAAAAGCAGAAAATTGTCACATTTGAGAATGTATTTGACAGTGAATATTTGGCATTGTTGCTTGAAAAAAAAGACTGAATTATTAATCAGGTATCAGAATAGTTGCTCATAAAAATTCTTGCTGATAGACTAACCAATCAATTGACTAATTATTTCAGCTCTAATATAATATTTACCATAAAAGAAGTGAGATTTTCCATCATCATTGTCGACCTCAGTATGCCGTGTGGCACTTTTCATGATCACAAAGGAAGTAGCTAACACTTTCTCTATAGAAGGATTATGAGACAAAACCTTTTCAGAGTTTTTTTTTGTATTTGAACAAATAAAACAAACTTTTGATTAAACTCAAGCGCTACATATTTGTTTAACAAAATGACACTTCCAGTTATTTAAATGTCAAACCTGTCTGTTTCTGCTCCACATTATCCCCTCATGGTGGTGAGAGACATGTCTCTATCACTCTTTGTGCTCAGAGCATGTGCTTGCATAAAACATCGTGTATGACCTGAACAGCAGCAGTTGAAATCCTGCACCTGGGAAGTCCAGACAGGAGCAGCGGACGTGTCATAATCTTTTTTTTTTTTTCAACACCCTTGCTGCGCGATGGATGATATTGAGTATGTAGTGTGAGGTATGAAAAAGGTCAACCTTCCCTGAATAAACTGGGTGTCAGATTATGACAGGATGAAGCTGAAACATCTTCTTCAGAGCCAATCAGGGGGTTTCTTTTCCTCCCTTATTGCACACGTTTGTGATTGGGAGCTGCTTCGGGTTGTGCTCAGAGAAACCAATGAGCTGGCAAAAACACAGAGAGACAGAGACGTGGAGGGAGAGAGAGAGAGAGAGGGGAGAGAGGGGAGATGAGATCAGATACTTGAGCGTCAAACTGCTTTCATCACCAGCAGCTCCATTTGAACATCAAAGCTCTATCAGCATATGCGTAACAGACACCAGTTACAAAATAGAGACTTGAAAGAGAGGAGAATGTGTCTGTTTATGCATCCGCAGTGTGTGTTACTACGTGTGTCTGTGTGTCTCCATGTTCTCCATCAAAGTAACGCGTTGTCTCCTCTGATCTCCCCTCGTCCTCCTCTTCCTCTTCCTCCTTCAACCTCCTGCTCTAGCTGTGAGGTTGCACCTGTCCTTCCTCCTTACTCTCTCTATTCTGTTACCTTCTCCTTCGCTCCTCTACCGTCTTCTTTTCTTCCTCTTCTCCTCCTTTCTCCTCTCTCTGGCAGTCACTTCCCTCAGTGACGACGGGCCAAAGCTCGGCTCTCCTCTTCCTCCTGCTCCGGCTGGTCTCCCGCGTCCTCGAACTCTCCGGGCATCACGCCAAAACTCTCCTCTCGCCTCCTCATCGTCCAACCGGGAACGTTCCTTTCTTCTCTTTCCTCTCCAACTGTCTTCCTTATTCTTTCCTTTCCTCTTTTCTTGAAGCAACGTCTTAGTCGATTAGTCAACTAATCGGTCGTTTTGGTTTTAGTCGACTTAGATTTCTTTAGTCGATTAGTCATTTTTTATGCTTTTTTTATGTTGAATGACTTATTTCTAAGAAACTTATGAGCACATCTCTGGTAAACATATTTAAAGTGGTGCTTTTGTGTGATTCTTTGTGGAGAAACTCAGTTTCACAGATCTGTCGATTAACCCTCTGAGACCCGCGCTCCCGACTGACTTTACTGTCTTTCAGAGGCTCTAGTAGGTTCAGTTTTAGGGCTAGAGTGAAGCTACAGATATCACATGAAACTAAAGAACCTGAGGAATCTATTGGTAGACATGCTAGCTTGTCGGAAAAGAGGCTAAATAACGCTCCAAAGTTGGGCTAAATTTTAGCGAGGAAAAACTGGCATGGCAATTTTCAAAGGGGTCCCTTGACCTCTGACCTCCAGATATGTGAATGAAAATGGGTTCTATGGGTACCCACGAGTCTCCCCTTTACAGACATGCACACTTTATGATAATCACATGCAGTTTTTGGATGAGCACGTGTTGGTATGACAGTATAGAGACAGGATGAGAGAGTATTTGAGGCAACCTTTTTTAAATGGTCTCTTCTCATTTCTTATGTTCCTCACAGACCTACCCATATCTAACCTACCCTTTCCTTCCTTCTCTCTCGTCTCCCTCAGGGTATCTTTGTGTTGGGTTTACCCTTCGCTCTGGTCCAGTCAGGTTACGTTGGTCTTGTTCTGCTGGTTCTGTCAGCCTGGGTCTGCAACCACACAGGGAGGATCCTGGTGGCCTGTCTCTATGAAGAGGATCAAAGGTATGGGTTCTCTCATATTCTGCATAACGGCAATATCAATTTATAATCAGATTACATTACTTTATTTACATAAAAGCACTTTATCTATTATTATCTATTTGACTGATAGCAGATGGACTAAGCTACTTATTTAACTTTGTGTCATTGCTGTAGCACATCTTGGCTCTGCTTCTCAGAGAGCTCTTGTCACTGTGCTCCGTACTGGGATGTTTTTTCATTGTTGGCTAAGTCAGAGTTTCTGCAGCTGCTGCTCTCCTCTCTGTATTTTCAGCGATGGCGACTATCATTTGTGACAACAGAGTCGTCCTCATATTTATTCCTTCTCTTCTATTCAGACTCCTCGGGGGAATCTAACCCCAATTGTGGTGCGAACGCTGCAGAGTGGAGAGTTTTTAGAGTCCAAATACACAAACATGTTATTCTGTTCATTCAACAGTGGTGAGCCGCCTCAGGAAAAAACACCTCCGCCACACAGCTATAGGAAATGTGTTCAGCAAAACTGTGGTCCATTTGTGGTTTGAGTTTACTTTTGCCTCATCGATTTGTGGGTTCCATATAATTAAATTCAGCTCAGTGCAATTGAGCTGAGTTTGATTTTGAATATACATTAGCTAGCTGTAAAAACATATAGAGGACAGAACCTGCCAAAATCAAAAAATAAAAGAATAAATAAATAAATGACTTGATCAATAGATAAATGCCATTAAAAGTAGCAAAAATAATATAAAAAATAAATGTAGTCATTAATTGATAAAATGTGACATAAATTGATATTTCTGTTTTAATTTGTTTTTTTATTTATTTACCTTTGTGTTAATTCCCTTATTTATTTACTCTTCTGTTTAATTTCCACTTTTATTTATTCATATATTTATTTTTAGGAATTTTTAAATATATTTATTTATTATTGCATTTTGCTTTATTTATTTTATATTTATTTCTAAATGTATGTATTCATGTTTTATATTTATTTTTAAATGCATGTATTTATGTGTTTATTTATTTATCTATTTATTTATACATAATTTTCCCTAATCATTTCACCGTCTATTTATTTCCCCAAACATATTTATCTCTTTATATATTATATTCTTTTCTTTACACATTTATTCATGCAAATGAGGGGACGTTGCTTTCATGTTGTGTCATCACTCAGAAAGGGGAGGCAGGTAGGACGTAGCTACACACTGCACCTTTAATAGTTCAACGACAACATGCTGTAGCTTTGAAAACAATATATGTATCAGACACAATTTATCGCAGTAAGAAGCAGGGCTGCAACTAACGATTATTTTCAATGTCGATTAATCTGTCGATTATTTTCTCAATTAATCGATTAGTTGTTTGATCTATAAAATGTCAGAAAATGGTGAAAAATGTCGATCAGTGTTTCCCAAAGCCCAAGATGACATCCTCAAATGTCTTGTTTTGTCCACAACTCAAAGATATTCAGTTTACTGTCATAGAGGAGTAATGAAACCATAAAATATTCACATTTAAGAAACTCGAATTTTAATTTTTTTTTCTTAAAAAATTACTCAAACCGATTAATCGATTATCAAAGTACGTGGCGATGATTTAATAGTTGACAACTAATCGATTAATCGTTGCAGCTCTAGTAAGAAGGTGTTTGTATCTTTCAGTGGAGGCTTGG
>CAKALU010034915.1:0-16963 GCA_916700995.1 Hozukius guyotensis
CATATGTATGTGTATATATATATATATGTATGTATATATACACATATGTATGCATATATATTACTGTTAGTGTACTATATATACACTACTATATATACACACACACACATAGAGTATATACACATATATATACATATATATATATATGTCAATCACACATCACATTTTTTTGTTAGAGACGCTTTTAAGTAAAACAAACACACACACACCTACATATATACTGTATGTGTGTATATATGTATGTATATATATAGATTACTGTCAGTGTACTATATATATACACACACACATATACTGTATATACATATACACACACACATATACATAACACAACAGGATAAAGATGATCACACACACACACACGAGCAATTAATAACTAAATATAATAACCATTTTTTTTTTCAGAGAGAAACACTTTTAAGTAAAAGAAAACCAAACACAGGAGCAATTAACTATAGTTAAATAGGATCAACATAAAAACATCTTTTAAAAGGTGCAGTGCGTAGGATATGGCGCCATCTAGTGGTGAGGTTGCAGGTCGCATGATACTGTAAAAGCCAAATACTAAAGACTGCAGGAAGCCCCCTTCCACTCACTGTACAGTTAAGGTTGCTTACCTCTACATCCTTTTGGGACCAAAGAGTGAACTTTACCCCAGTAACCCACCCGTGTTAATCATGGAGAAATGGGTATCAAGGAGGAATAAAAATGAACATCTTGTCTATCTTGATAATGGAGTTGTAAAAAGTTCACCAGGTTTGACGTAACGGTCAGAGCTTATTCGTGTCGGCAGTGAGCTTCTTTTGCCACAGACAGACAATCACCATCGCTGAAAGACAAATACAGTTACTGATTAAATTTAATTCATAATATGGCACTGGAAAGAAGAAGGTATAATGTTTGACCTGGACAGGTTTTAAAGGCCAACACCTTTTGGATTGAAGCTCCTGTTGTCTTATCGCTCCAGTCTTGTTCGTGTTTTGTATTGCTATTGTCCTGACAGCCCTTGTCTGCTGACTGTCTGCCTCAACCCGTCGGCTTTACTTGCAGAATCGGACTCTCCTCACATTAACTCCTGCTATTAGCTATTAAAGCAGCAACATTTTTGGCATTTTTGGGCAAAAATTCCATAATAACCTTTCAGCATGTTGTAATTCAAGTGTTCTGAGAGAAAACTAAACTTCAGCACATCCTCATGGCTGATTTCAGGCTTTAAAAAAAATCTAGCCCGTGACGGGAGACTTTGACCAATCACAGGTCATTTCAGAGAGAGAGAGCGCTCCTATTGGCTGTTCATTCAACGGAGGCAGCTGTCAATCACTCGCAAACTGCAATCAAACGCTCATGTTAGGGAGGACTGATCAAATATGAATCAATATTCTGTTACTCCAATGCCTACTTCTCGCGTAAAATATTTTCAGAAACATCTAATAGTGTACTGTTTAGCTGTAAAATGAGAAAGTTTGCTCCGGCTGGTGGGCGCCGGGTCACAAACAATCTAATTTTACAGCTAAACAGTACACTACCAGATGTTTCTGAAAACATTTGAGGAGAGAAATAGGCATTACAGTAACAGAATATTGATTCATATTTGATCAGCGCTGCCTAGTTTGACTGTTTGATCGGAGTTCGCGAGCGATTGACGGCTACTCAGAGACGGCAAGACTCCAGCTCGGCTCTGATTGTTTTTTATTCCTCCGGTCTGTGAAATCTTGCAGATGCCATTAGGAGCACTAGAGGACACCCGAAGACACATTTTCTTTTTTATCATATTTGCTCCAATCTCGCCTGCTGCTTTAAGTAAAGACTGTTTCTACTCTTTCTGCCTAGATGCCACTGAAAGTGGTAGAAAACCAGTCATACATAGGATCATATAGAATCTAAAGAGAAAATTGTAAATTCAAGTTCAGGTTTTCACATTAACAGCCAGCGCTGAATTAATAGAATTCATTGATGCAATAAACGCAGACTTCTTTTTATATATATCGCAGTATAACTCGCTTCATGAGGCAAGCCTACTTGGTGTACTTACCAGCAATAACAAAGGGTATCAGCAACATACGCAGTGTCAGAATGACCCGTTGAAATAAAGATGCAGGCCCGAGTGTTACTGTCTTGTCACCGTACCTTATCTGGAAAACAACAACAGCACTGCTATTAAAAAAATAATTTTACAGTGGGACGTCTCACCAGAGAAGTGGGTCAAAGATGTATTTACCATGTGTGTGATTACTACTTTCAAGTAAAGATGACAATTTGAAAGCCATTGCATGAGAACTTATATATTTCTGAGGACTTTGCTGTGATATACTGTAATCTGCTATGACCCATCTTTGTCCTGTCTACAATCACAGTAAATTGAAGGTTGTATTTCTGCATAAAATTGTCTAGATTGGTGCAGTTTGAATGAGAGATTTACTTTTAAGTGCTGAAACGTAACGTTGGGTGTCCTCTGAATCTCGCAGATGAAAAAGTCATTACTGGTTTCTTTGGCTTCCATGATGCAGAGGTATTGTTTTCCTTCCTCAACGCCCCACACTGACAACTCTGCTGGGCTCATCTCCAGCTTGTCTGCCCTTTTCTGAAATAACAACAAGAAACAAACTCTGTATTCATGTCCCATATTTGTGCATGTGTGCTAAAAAAAATATGCCTTACCTGTATGGTGATGCGCACATTGTCCCCTGTCCTTGTGGAGGTGAAGCTAGTGAACTCGGGGTCTGGGTAGTAGGTTATTGTTGTGGGGCAGGCCAAGGTTTCATTAGCTACTTTCAGAAACACAGAGCTGCTAGAAATCCCTTCTTCAGCTGCAGGTGTGTCATAGGTGAGATTCTGCAATAAATAAAAACATAGAAAGGGAAATTTGGATATATTTGAGCATGAACAAATCAAAAATCCTATACGTTGCTGTACGTAATACAGTCAAAAAACAATACATATTGTTATATGTATTTCTTTTTTATGTATGCATTTACAGTGTCATAATTAATTAAGACTCATTTTTTTAACACATTAACGCAATTTGCAATTTTTAGATTGTAGCGCGCTCAGTTTGAAAGCTAGAGTGAAGATACTGGTATCATATGAAACTATAACACCTTATGAATTCATTGTCATACTAGCTTGTCGCGAAGGAGGCTAAATAACGCTCCAAACTTGCGCTAAGTTTTGCAGAGGAGTTTTGGCCACTCCCATGTTGATAAGAGTATTAAATACTTGACAAATCTCCCTTTAAGGTACATTTTGAACAGATAAAAAATGTGCAAATAATTTGTGATTAATCACAAATAACAATGGAAATCATGTGATTAATCGCAATTAAATATTTTAATCGATTGACAGCCCTAATTTAAATACAATCAGGTTTTTAATAACTGAATTGTTTTCATTGTGACATGATCTTAATGTGACATGGAAAACTCATCCAGTTATTAAAAACAAACTGCTAAATAACTGTCCTTTAAATATACATATGTTCTTCATTTAATTGTGACACGGAAATATAGGTAACTGTGTTTATTTCTTATTTAGGCAATTTAAATCCTCCATAGTTCATAATGTTAATGTGTTGTGACAAATTTGACCTGATAGTTGCTGTCTCTGGGAAGTTGGACTTCCTGCAGGGCGTGGCTGTGCATGACCCCTTCCACAAACTCCAGGTGGGATCCCCTCAGTGTGATTTTCCTCTTCCCACTACAAGACACACAGCAGCAGCCAATCAGAGAACACAAAACTTAATAATACAGATTCAATACCAGACAAAGTGTTTTCATGCTAAAAACACATCTGTGTCTACCACTTTTATATAAGGGTTACCTACATACAGTAAGAGGAATATAATCTCTCATTGTGGCCCCTGGAAGCTTCAATGTTCACTACACCCTACAACAAAACAACAACTTAACATTATAGATCCCATATTATAAAAAGTGAGACTGTCATGTCTGTTATAGTATAAAGCAGGTTTAGGTGCCATATAAATACTGTGAAAGTATTGAAACGTTCAATATACGGAGAAATACACACAGCCCGTATTCAGAAATTGTGCGTTTGAAACAAGCCATAAGGATTTCTGTCCATTTGTGATGTCACAATTATACAATATTTAGACCATTACACGGTTTTAAACGTTAACATTCTTAATGTGTCCCAGTTTATTTTTGGTTGCAGTGCATGTAAATAAGATCAGCTGACAGGAAGTAAACATGGACCCAAACTGTTGCTAAGCAAGATAATTCTATTGTAATTCCGTTGAAATGAGCTAAAACGGAGCATTTCAGATGGAGGATAAATACAGGCATATTCAGGCAGACAGTATGAGGAAAATAAAGTTTTTTTTTAACATTACAGCATGTAAACATGTTCTAGTAGAAACACAAAATACAAGTATGAACCTGACAATGAGCACGATATGGGACCTTTAAAATAAGTGTAGCCAACATTGAGGAAAAGGTTGGGAAGTCCTCAACAACATTAGAATTCATCCTCAGTGGATCATAAATATCCACTACAAATTTCATAGAAAATGCCAACAAACCCGGTCATACCTCATCCAGGTGCTGCTTGGTGCAATGTCGGTGCAGGATGGGGATGACCGGTAGGTGATGTTAGCGTTGCCATGGCAACTTCCATCTGGGAGGAGAACACATACATTGACCGTGCCTTTGTTATCGGCACTGGGAATGTGGAACGTCAGATTCACACCGGTGTTGTTCCATACAGGAGATCTGAGAGAGAGAGAAACCAGCATTTTTTTTTGGAGGGAACTGGTCCGGAAAGCAACATCACAACAATAGTACTACACAGACCGTATGGAAAACGGACTCACTCTCGTGGAGTGCATCCCATGTCCGCCTTGATCCTCACTCTGGTCACATCACTGAGGTTATGACCCGACAACATCGCATGGTTTCTGCCGTAGAAAGACACGACATCGGGAGTGATGGAGGAGATCTCTGGTGTCTGAGAGTAAAACACACACACACACACACACACACACGCACACGCACACGCACACACAGTTAACCTCAAATATGAAGTGTGAAGTTCAGAGGAAGAATGTGTGTAAGAAGAGGTTCAGACTCACAGAAAAGTTCATCCCTGACTCCATCATTTGGCAAACACTGTCCTGCAAGAAGAAGTGAAATTGAGCAGGTCTACTTGACACACATTGTAAAAGTACTGCTATAAGGGCTGCCACTGCTGTTTATGGTGCTAATTAAGGAATAGCCTGACATTTTGAGATATTAGCATATTTGCGGTCATTCCCGTCACTTGGATGAGAACACAAACATAAGTTTAATCCCTGTGCGTTCAATACTGAGAATGTTTTTGTATTTCAAGTAGAGCTGTCAAAGTTAACGCGATAATAACTAACTAAAAAATTGTTTTAACGCTCAGTTTTAAAGCTAGTGTGGAGATCCTGGCATTGTATGAAACTAAAAAACCTAAGGAATCCATTGGTACCAACCATGTCATACTAGCTTTTCGAGAAAGAGGCTAAATAATGCTCCAATAATCCAAATTTATTTAAGTTTGGCGAGGAAAAACTGCCATGGCCATTGTCAAAGGGGTCCCTTGATCTCTGACCTCAGGATATGTGAATGTTAATGTGTTCTATGGGTACCCACGAGTCTCCCCTTTACAGACATGCCCACTTTATGATAATCACATGCAGTTTGGGGCAAGTCATAGTCAAGTCAGCACACTGACACACTGACAGCTGTTGTTGCCTGTTGGGCTGCAGTTTGCCATGTTATGATTTGAACATATTTTTTATGCTAAATGCAGTACCTGTGAGGGTTTCTGGACAATACTTGTTATTGATTTCCAATAACAAATAGATGCATACATTTGCATAAAGCAACATATTTGTCCACTCCCATGTTGATAAGAGTAATAAATACTTAACAAATCTCCCTTTAAGGTACATGTAATGTAAATTAACATTCATTTAGCTCTCGTATAAAGCTTGGGGAAGCCTATGTTAGATCATAAATAGATGATTACTCTCATAACTCCTTGATTTGCCCAGGAACAGACATTTTTGCTCCAGCCACATCCAGCCTCGATACAC
Organism: Hozukius guyotensis; assembly: GCA_916700995.1. Taxonomy (NCBI): domain Eukaryota; kingdom Metazoa; phylum Chordata; class Actinopteri; order Perciformes; family Sebastidae; genus Hozukius; species Hozukius guyotensis. The sequence goes on from CAKALU010034915.1 coordinate 6,077, forward strand.
TGGCGACACCTGAAGAAAAAACAAATATTGTCACCTAATATAAAATATAACACTCATAATGACACAAGAAACACAAGACCACAAGTCTTTATCAATTATTAAAATATTGGGTATTATTTGTCTACAGTAATTGTCTTCAATTTCTTGAAAATGGCAGTGGACTTACAGGACAGAAGTTGGCGGTCCCCTGATGTCAGAGCAGTCGGACAGCTTCAGTTCTTCCAACAAGTGTGTCGTCCCAAGTCTAACCCTAACGGTGACACGCAGGCCTGTTGAGTTAAAATAATACAGTGAATGTCAGAGTCTTGGTCATAATTTTCAGCAACACACATGTTTTTATGTGACGTAACAATATATAACGTGAGACGACACAGATTTGTCAACTTTTTCATCTTATAGGATTCTTGTGACAGTATGAAAGTCATTGATTGTCAGGTATTTTATTCACTGGATTCTTATATTTATCAAAAGTCACTGACCTTCAGCAGGAAGAGTGCTATTTGAGAGGATGCAGGTGCATTGTGGGAACTGTGGAGGAGGGGTTTCCGTGTTACAAATATTACTGGAAATTGGGAATTGACAGGCGAAGTTAGACAGCGCGTCCTGGCCCACAGTCAGGTGTGTGTGGATGTTAAGTGTGATCTGAGAAAGGAATGATGTGAATTTTTAAAAGAGAAATAACTGACAGTCACAACTGATTATAGTTGAAAGCTTTTACGTAATCTGTACCTGACCAGTGCTGTCCTTTACAACTTTGTGGGAAACCATTTTCTGTTGAGAATCATCAGGAATGGATAACCAGTCTGAATCTTGGCAGTTGTCTTCAAATGTGCAACTAGGAAGAGAAAATGTATTTTAACCACCAAGTTTATAATTATTTGAAGGTGTCTCAACTGCAGATGTTGTTTCCCTGACCTTGTTTTAGAGCCGCACCAGACGCAGTATGGATCCTGTGCAGACCAGCAGTCCTGCACATTTGTGTATGTGCTGCACTTTGACACGGGTACACGCTTCATCTGGAACAAAACACAAACAACACTTTGAAAGTATGGCTTGCATAAGGCATTATAAATTCAAAATCCTTTAGTGTTCACCACAGTCTTATGCTTGTCTCCATAGATACCAACAACTTTTCTTTCTGCCATCAACCATGGAAGAAATAACCACTGTTGCTACTTTGTACATGTTTTGGAAGTCTCAGATATGTCAGAAAACCACGCCGTCGTGTCTGGGTTCATAACATCACCCGGCCGGCGGCGAGCTGTATTCACATAGAGCGCCATATCACTGACTGTATCTAGCAAGCCACACGTCGCTACTGCAGTATGAACCCAAAATAAACAGATTGTGCTGTGATATAATTGCAATAAACAGATCAAAAAGATGCCGAAATAACTACATAATGATGCCGATTTGTAAAAAGTCTGAATTCATGTTTTGTCAGGTCTGTCCGCAAGACGACAAGCAAACAACTTTTAAATTGCTTGTTTTCTGAATGGAGTTTGGATCGATCAGTGCCAGGCTATGCAGCTGCTCCATCAACACTCAAGATAAAGTCATCTAGGCATAAATACGGCAGCGATGTTGTTGTTTATACCATAGACAGTCTTCGGTTCATACACATAGATTTATTCACAGAGTTTCGTCCGGTCTCTGTACAGATTTGATGTACTATCGTAGCTCTGGGTGACCACAGACAGCTACAACATTTTTTTCCTCCGTTTCTGATTCAACAAGGTCAGGACGTCAGTGACGACAGGAGGAGAATCTCAACTCTTCGCAACACAGTGTCACGCAAATTTCTTGCTCGAATTGAGATATTTCAACTCCCACGAATACGCGAATGACGTCGCCCGGCGCAAATTCGCATCTATTCGCCTCTTTGCTTTGACTTTGTATGTAATCACGCCGCACGAAAATTTCGCTTCGCTCTTGGTGTGAACACACCATTACATAAATATGTTTATACAAGTACAATGCACCTACCTGGTTTTGAAATGGCACGTACACATGTTTAAGATCCACTTGATCCAGATGCATTTTGGGAAACACATAGTGGTCGTCATTGGCCCTGTAGAGCACCCTGGGACAGGTGGAGTGATAGTTCTTGTCCACAGCAAGCTGAAAACAAGAATGTAGCTTTGATACGTTTCTGACAGACTGAGCTGCTGCGTTTTAGTTTTAGGTGCAAGGCAAAGCTGAACTGGAAAGAGGGGATTATCAAAATACGTGTAAATAGTATCTATGGCTGTGGCAGGACTGTAATAAACCTGTCCAATCATTTCATTCGGCTAGTCAGTGTTGTCGACTTGGTGATTTTCTCGCTAGAGTTAGCGACTTTTGGAGCTAGTGCTGCTAGCTACTTTCATTTAAAAAGAGTTGGCAACACTGGGCTGTTTTTTTTTCGGTTGGATACTTTCAAAATCTAGCTTAAAACTGGCTGACTTTTCAGCCCGATGCTTTGTGACGGCCATCTGCGTTCGATACCGATACACACAAGGCACCCTTTCGTGGTGGTAGGAAACGCATCGGGCTTTCCATTAACTATTATGTAAACCCATCCGCGGCAACAGTAAACGCACTGCAGCGGTGACGTATTATTAAGAGCTTAAGTGACACACCAGTCGGGCGGGAGGGGAGGTGGTTGGGTCAAACAAACACAGGGCTTTCATCCAGGTGACTGCTGTTAATGTCCCGTGTGTTACGTTTCACTTTACAATCAGCTGACATTTGCACGGTAAAAACTTAGTACTTTTAAGCCCAACCGTGTTGTATTTTCCTAAACCTAACCAAGTTGACTTTTTCCTAAACCTAACTAAGTGGTTTTGTTGCCTAAACCTAAGCAAGTGTTTCTGTTTAATTCACAACATTAAGCATGTGTTTACTGCGACTGTAAAGTGACCCCGAGGTGTCTGACAAAGCGTCAGTATGTGACAAGAACGCGTTGGACTTTTCCACCACCGATATAAATTCTGCTTATGAGAACATTATGCTGCTTCTGAGAAGTAACCACAAACACTTTTTGCAGCTTCTACAAATAGAATGAACTTTTATCCATAACGTTATCTGTGTGAGAAAACAGCTCTATTTCCTGCCACAGTTCAAATCCTGATGATTCTGTAGAAGTAGTGTGGCAATAATAAGTAGTGGTCAAGTCATAAACTATCACAACCAGTATCTATCTAATCTGTGTTTTGAGTATCAAATATGCATTCCCTGCATGCTTGAACAGTGGCTGTATAGTATAGTATGGTTGTCATTTTCTTCATCACAGCAGCTGGGCTCAGGTTCGATTTATGTCAGCTACAATGGATTTTAAAGGTGATACATTTTCACTGTTCATAACTCAGGTCTGCACCCTTTCAGCTCACAAATCTAGCAAACCGTTGGACTTCACTGTGATACAGAACTGCAAGTAAGACGACCTCTCGGTTGTCCCGTTGCATGCATTTGACCTTTGACTGTGTCCCTCCCTGAACTTAACGTTCACATGCTGATGGTCTCTCTGTCTCCGACGCAATCTCCGCCACCTTGTAACCGCTTCTTCACATTCAGCCCAGTCGCACAGCAGCTCGTTAAATAGTCACAAAATTTAAGTACTGATACGTGTACATAGACACAAATTTCACATCTTTTTCGTGATGGTCAGCACGAAATCAATTTGTATGTAATCCGTGTAACTGTAAACCGGGAAGTTCCCGGAAAAAACACAGGACTTTCCCCCAGGAGACCGATGTTTGTGTCTCGTATGAAACCAGAACTCAAAGCTGATTTATTTGTCACGTAACTTCCGTACTGAAGTTATGGCTTCCGAAGTTATTTTAACCCAAACTGCGATCTTTTCCTAAACCTAACTAAGTAGTTTGTTGCCTAAACCTAACCAAGTCGATCTTTTCCTAAACCAAACTAAGTAGTTTGTTGCCTAAACCTAACCAAGTCGATCTTTTCCTAAACCTAACTAAGTAGTTTGTTGCTTAAACCTAACCAAGTCGATCTTTTCCTAAACCAAACTAAGTAGTTTTATTTTGAAAAAACTGGAGCGGAAATTGACACGTGCGTCACGTGTTGCTGGTTAGGGTTAGGAAAACACACAAAAAATACGTTGTTAAAAATCATGCTGAGTGTCACAAAAAAGGGAAATTTGTGTCTATGTACAGAAATCAAATAGATTAAATTTCGTGGCTATTTCACGAACTGCAATGAGACTGTGTTGTCACATTAGTCACTACCAGCCATGGTAGCCAACCATGATGTAAAACACCCGTCATTACAGGGTGACTTAATAACATGATTACCAAATGATTTGTAAACCTTTAAGAAATCCTTTGTAAAGAAATCTATAAAAAAATACAGTTAGATGGACCAGAAATCAATTATTAACCACTGACAAAGTATTAACTATATATCTAAATAATGTTTATAAAAGCTTTACAAAGTTTTAAAAAAAAAAAAATTTAACAAGGTATTATAATCATCAGTTGCAACTTTATAATAGCCATCCAAATAATGCTTATAGACGGTATACAAATGAATTATTAACCATTAACAGTGTTAAAAACATCTGGTTCATCTATCTATGTAATGTTTATGGATGTTTTACAATTTCTTAAATCATTATCAAATACTTAATATAGTATATAAAATGTTATAATGTGTGCAACAATAAAATAACAAATTATAGCATTACTTAATAATACGTAAACATTATTCATTATCATTTAGTCGTTTGTATCATGCGAGTGTTGAAAGAGGCGCTGCAGCATATTCGTGATTTTGTCTAAGTGACGGAAGGAAGACTGATTGATGATACGATGTAGAAATGTCAGAGGAAATTTCAAGAGTGATGCAAGAGTTGGACACAGCAAGGTAAAATACATGATGGTTCCAAATACAATTGTAACAGAAGTATTTTAGAGCATCTTACAAGTTTTCCATTTATCTTAAAATATATTTAGTATGATAACAACAGTTTGCTTTTTCACATCACTGTAACTTAAAGTAACTTTATTTATTCTATAATTTTTTTTTCCTCAAAAATTCATAGAATACATATCATTCAACTTTTTATACACACCTTAATGAGCTGCCCGTCTCCCGTCCCGATGAAGAAAACCATCCAGGCCTTCTGTCTCACTGCCAGCACAGAGGTCATGTAGTTCTGCCTGAAGAGCACTGCCTTCGGCTCCAGATTCTTTGGCTGAGAGACACAAACACATTTATTATCACTTTGAGCTAAAACGGTATTTAAAGAATTCTGAAGTGAAGAACTCTGAGATTAGAAACAGGTATTGAGAGCTAAAACATCACTGTTAACAAAACTTAATTAGATGAAAATGTAGAAATATTATTTTTGTGCAGCTGTATCCTGCTGCCACAGTAAGTAAAAGCAATCAAATCTATTCAACCCTTGACTAATGTGACCTATTGTGTTTTTGACCCTTATGTTAGACATAAAACCACTTTTACTTTTATTTTGAAAGAAGTCAACAAAACATTGCTTCCTTAAATAAGCTTTTAGACAAAAACATTTTTAAGGAATATCTGTCTCCATATTTTGCATTAATTGACATCATGGGAATCTTTGAGTCTCTGTCACCACAGAATATCTGCAAATAAAGCACCGAGAACTGACTTTAATCACACATATTGCAGTGGGGAAAACTTTATTAATGCCATTAAATCTAAGAGTATAGTAGTCTGAAATTGTTCTTTAAATAATCAAAAAAGGTTCCTTGGATTTTTGTTATTATAACTAGTGGTGAAAAATAACTAAATACATTTACTCAAATACAGTACTTCAGTACAAATTTGAGGTACTTGTACTTTACTTATTTTTACGTATTTCTATTTTCTGCTAGTTTATTATTCTACTCCGCTACACCTCAGAAGGAAACATTGTACTTTTTACTCCACTACATTTATCCCTCCAGTTTTAATTACTAGTTACTTAGCAGATTAACAAAATAAACTATAATCAATATATAAATTATATTATGTCAATAAGGCTTTTTGGTCCTCAGGGGGAAATACATAAGCTACCCAACAGTATTATAGTAAAATATAAACATACATATAAAAAAACACATACATTTATACACACACACATATACACATATATATATATATATATATAAATATATATAAATACGTGTATATATATAAATAAACATGTATATGTATATATATAAATAAATATATATACACGTTTATTTATATAAATAAATATATATATATATTAATAAGTATATATATATATAAATATATATATATTTATAAATAAATAAAATTAATAAATATATAAATTAATTAATTAAATATATAAATAAACAAAATAAACAAATATATATATATTTATCCCCACCCAAATTTACCAGCTGCAACATTTAAGTGATGAACACAAAATGCATCGATAATTATAATCCAACAATATAATATATATTATTCTGAAATGAGCCATTCTGCATAATGAGTGTTTTTACTTTTGGTACTTTAAGTACATTTTGATGCTAATACTTTAGTACTTTTTACTTAAGTAACACTTACAATGCAGGACTTACAGTATATATGAGTGTTTCTACAGTGGGGTATTAATACTTTTACTGAAGTAAAAGCTCTGAGTACTTCTTCCACCACTGGTTGTAACTTTATAACTGAACTTATAAAATGAAACTAAACGCATTTATCCAGCCTATAATAAAACGACCAACCGGCGTCGTCAGAATTCTCTCGTCAGGGCAGGCGCTGCAGAAGTCTGGATCTGCATCGGTCTTTCCGGTGAGAGTGGGGCTGATGTCAAACAGTTGCAGCTCGGTGTTGGTTTGTCCTCCGTCCAACCTGAACACGCCGCTCCAGAGCACCGGCGGTCCACCCGGGATCACCGAGGTGGCGAGGAGTCTGCTGTCTGTCCCTCCACCACCAGAGATGCGGAGGGTCGCGCCCCGCAGCGAACTGAGAGTTTCTGATTTGCCCGTTTTGCCCTCGAGCCAAATGAGACGGACATCGTTGCTTTTGTCACTCGAGGGCAGGTTGGAGAACAGATAAATGACTGAATTAATCTGAAATCCATCCACAAACTCCACTTTGCTATGTTGGAATGCAACGTAAAAGAACTCGCCCAGAGGTGAAAATATGCCTCCTGTCTGATGGTTATTCGTGTTATGAAGTTTCACCACTTCTAATCCCAAACCGCAGCTGCTCTTTTTGGATGAGTCTTGCTGTATGGCAGTCAGTATGTAAGTCTCTGTCTGCTTCACATCCACCAGGAAGCCGACGGACGCGCTGCTGGACTGTGACGATCCCACCTGGATGTGCTCCCAGTACCGCACATTGGAAATGTTGTTCAGGTCCAGCACCTCGCAGTAACCGCACTTGATCACCCCGCAGCTGATCAGAGTTTCATTCTCAACAAACGGCAATAAAATGTTGACGCTGAAAGTTTCGTTCCACCGGTCCGTCTCAGAAACCCGAGAAAACTGTGCATCGTTGGTCTGATTGCCAAACTTCAGTGTTCCTCTCTGGGTCAGACTCTGGACCAGAGTCAGGTCGTGGCTCAGCTGGTACAGCTTCTCCTCTGTAGCGACGTAAACCGAGTTGGTGGCCACGGCGAAGTGGCGGATGTCTCCATCAAACGTGAAGCCTCCATTCTCCTCCAGGCACCGACCCGGTTCTCCCCAGAGAATGAACAACAGAGCAGGCAGCAGCAGGATCATCATCTTCTTGCCGCGTAAACGCTCTCTACACACTGACAGTCTTCATGGCACGCTGCTCTCCTCCACAGTGTCACTGGAGTCGTGCGTAAAAGTGCAATGCGCCTTTGGTGAAAAGAGAAGTGCTGAAAGTGGGAGGGAGCGCACCCAGCGAAACCGAAAACTAACAGACATAATGATTTGGTACATTATGATTGAGTGTCAGATAACCAGCGTTTGAATATGCAAATTGTTCAAAGTACAGTACAGCAAATATGACATCTGGATGACATCTAGTGTCAGCTTTGGGAAGTTTTTTCTTCTTGTTGTTGGCTAGAGAGATGACACTATTTTTTTTTACCGAAAACTAGCAGACATAATGATTTGAAACATCACTACATTTATCCCATTTTTTTTTTACCATGTTTTCCAAAAAAATTCTAAACAGTTTTAGTCTAACCACATGAGTTCCAGATGATGACAGCCTCCAGCTCACTGATAGTGTGATAAATACACTTTTCATCATGATATCCAGCGAGTAAACAGATTCTCAATAAAGCAGCAGAGAGTTTTTCACTGACTGGCCCGCTATATAATCAATCCACATTATGACTATGATCCCTACCCATCATTAAGGGGCATTTTGAGTGATTTGCATGGCATATTTGATGCTCACCCAGCATCTACAATTTACTGAACATCCCACGCTTAATCAACAATATGCCACATTATGATTGAGTGTCAGATAACCAGCATTTGAAAATGCAATATGCAACTTGTTCAAAGTACAGTACAGCAAATATGACATCTGGATGACATCTAGTGTCAGCTTTGGGAAGTTTTTGATAATTGTTCTACCAGCAGATGTGAGTATACTCAAGCAGAAAGAAATCCACAGATTATATATTGATTGTCCACAATAAATGCATAAATAAATACGTGCATCTAAAAATAAATCATAAAAAAATAAGTGCAAAAATAAATAAATACAGAAAAAAATTTAATCATTTAAAACATTTATGAAAATTAATTTCAAAATGTATGTATTTATGCATTAAGAGCCACACATGCACAAAGAAGAAATGTAGGAAGAAAATAAACAGAAATAAATAAGTTTGGGGAAATAAATAAAATGCAAAAGGAAAATAATTATGTAGACATACATACATATAAATAAATAAATAAATATAAATAAAAAATAACTGCATAAATAAATGAATAAATATAATAAAAAATTCAAAAATAAATGAATAAATAAAATATAAATGCAAAAATAAATAAATACATTCAAAATGAACAAAAATAAAAACATAAATAAATAAAAGGGAAAATAAACAGAAGAGTAAATAAATAAGGAAATAAATACATGAATAAATAAATAAAGGACCAAATAAAAACAGATATATCAATTTATGTCACATTTTATCAATCAATTAATGGCTACATTTACTTTTAATGCTGCATTTAATGAAAGTTTTTTCTTCTCGTTGTTGGCTAGAGAGATGACACTATTTGCTGAAATCATTAAGCTTTACTACATTGACGGTGACCACCAGACAAGATTTAACACAATATCTCTTCACCAGCAATACAAATACTTGTATATTTAGATTTTCTCTCCATTTATCATTAAAATTTTTTTTTTTTAATGTGTAGATGTGATATATGGACTCATAATTTAGCACCATACTCACAATATAGCCATACAAACAGGACACATAGCATGTATCTATCCTAGGCTTATGGCCTGTTACTATTCTAGCTCATTTACCCTTTATAGCTAAACTATAAAACACAAAACAACAACTTTTTAAACAATTAACGTTAGTAACATTATGTAGAGAATATATTTTACTTACATCATTTCAGAGAGTCTTGTTGTAGGCTAATTAAACCTCTTGTGGTTGAAGTGGTCAGCAGTTTGTTTTTGCTAATTGGGAACACCTGCAAGAACTCGCAAAAACCTCTCGCGAGACTTGCTGCACGACGACCTATTCTATCCATTCGAGATCAACCTCACCATGACCAATCTCGCGAGAGTTCCGCAATTTGCGTGTTACCTTCTAGACAGCAACCTGTCAGCAATTCAACAAAGATTGAGATTATTACTCACTGTGGGCAATCCCAGTTTTTCGGCAGATGAGATTTACATAATTAATTTGATTTTTATCCTAGCAAAATATTATGTACATAAAATGATATGGCTTAAAAGAATACCCTCCTTTTTTATTTTTTAAAGATACTGATTTTAAAACATATTTGACTATGATTGAGAACTTAAAACTCAAAAATTCTAAATTCACCAAAACTATTAAATTGTTTAGACATTTTCAAATTTATTCCAATTGTCCGAATGTTTTTTGTTTGTTTATTGTTTTGTTTTTATTCAACTTTTCCTTTCCTTACAGTTTATTTGTTGTATAATTTATTTTTATATTATTTATATACTGTAAGGTATTTTTGCAGAACTGTAATGAAGCATCTGAACATGCGATTATATTGTATTGAACTTTTGAAATAAAATATAATTAAAAAAATTCTTTGATCTCTGCCTGACTCATGTGACGCAGTTTTATTTCCGTTATTTCATGCAGGTTTACGTTAATGGCTGGTTTTTAATCCTTCTTAGGTTTAGCGCTTGTTGCTAGCATTAATAATTATTGGTAGGCCAGATTTGTTCCAATTAAATTAATTGCAATGTGAGCAAGAAGTGCAGGATAATTCCAGTATTAATTTCTTACATATAAGTTATAAGTCTCCTATCTGGACTCTCTCTAAGCTAAATCACATTTTTATCTACCACCTCTTCCAGTAAATTACTCCTTTTAAGAGACTCCTTTTCACCTAATCTCGTTTCCTTTGGTTTCACATGTTCAAACCTCCCGACGACCTTCAAATTGATCATCAAGCAAATTAAAATTCAAAGGGGCTTTATTCGCATGAAAGTTTCAAGAACAATGTTGCCAAAGCATCAAAACACAAATTATACAATAACAGTATATATATGTACACACACACACACACACACACACACACACACACACACACACAGACACACATGTATATACATATATGTGCATATGTATGTGTATATATATATATGTATGTATATATACATATGTATGTATATACGTGTATATATGCATATATATTACTGTTAGTGTACTATATATACACTACTATATATACACACACACACATA